>CM062295.1:683428629-683608048 GCA_031216915.1 Pictodentalium vernedei | reverse complement strand
GCACAGTCGAGCACTGCATCAACAATGCCTAGAGTCTACAATATCATGTGAAGAAGACCGGCGGAGCGTGTGTGTGTGTGGGGGGGGGGGGGGGGGGGGGAGTAACCAGTAAAATTCAGTGTTGTTGTTCCCCACCAAAAAAAAAACATTGACTCTATGCAAGAGCCCCACCCCCCATCCCCTGACTATGCACCTGGTATATTTACATCCCCTGCAGTTGAATAAATGGAAGTTCCGTCAGAGACTTTGCACTTTCAAAAATAGTGAAGTAGGACTGATCTACAATTCCATCGAAGCTCCACCAGCGGGGAGGCCACACCCACCTCAGGCCTATGCCATCGGATATGCATGTGGCATGTATCGACCTGGCTACCCCCTCCCCCCGCCAAAACAAACAATGCTCCCCCCCCCCCCCCCCAATAATAAGAAATCCTAGCTTCGCTTCTGGATAACAGCCTTGCTTTGAAAACACAGACAGATGGAATTTAGAATCAGGCTGGAGGTGCGGAATGGTTTCGCGCGCCAAAGGCGCGCATGGACGCTGTGTGTGTGGGGGGGGGGGGGGGGGGGGGGGGGGAGCCAAAATCAGACCCTCAATGACTGTTTGTGATCTGATACTTTCATGTCTTAGGCGTGTTGAAGGCTTAGAATCAGTTTTTTTCTTCAACTCAAGGAATAGTTCATTGAATTGGGACAGCTGATAATTTTGACACTTATTCCCAATTAATCGACTTTGGATAGAGAAGTCACACCTCAACATCCTTAGAGTTAGCACATTTAACTATAATTAATAATTCTAGGAGTTTGTTTAGCAATTAAAATCATTGGCAATAATCTTTTTAATTGACAGTCACCGCAATGGGATTAGTGATCAGAAGTTTAATCAGCTACCGATTATTGTATGAACCTATGTTATTCTTAGTAGCCTATTGATATGGACGGTTTTAGCTCAAATTTTACTTCGAAACAGAACCGCTGGACATTAAGACTCTGGCAGTCAAAGACATTTGAGATGAAGTGAGAAAGGTGAACTTATACCAGAACCGTAAAAACACGTTTATCAGAACCACGGAATGCATATAGCTCGTTAATGATGGGTGGGGTGGTGTCCATTTTGTTTTCAAGAACCATAGGCATATGAGGCCGGGACGACTGCAGCCCTCCGTTCCCAGAGAATCGATGTGGCTGGGGAGTGAGTGTGGGGGGTGGGGGGGGGTGGCATCACTTGAGAGGGGAGGTGTATGTGCGGGGGGGGGGGGGGGCATTTCCACAAGAAAACATCCACCCAATGACCCACGCATGTATAAACCGAAAGATTCACGGAACACTTGATTCTAGTACACAAACGAAAGGAAATCTTGCGACGAGAAATATTATATTTCATTATGCTCTGCGTTTTCAATGCGAAAGAAATTGGATCCATGCAGTGAGGCAGAAATACGCAGTCTGGAAACTGTGTTTTTTTGTACTCCGTGTTCCATTTTGCGAAGAGATTGACCGTTTTCCCGTCGTTAGGAAGTATGCACTCTCGAATTCAAACCCCGCTGTCTTTATGCGTTTTAGCTCAACTTTGACGAAGTCAAATTTGAGCTATTGTCATGGCCCGTCGTCCGTCTGTCCGTCTGGCCGTCTGTCCGTCTGTCCGTACGTCAACAATTGGCTATGGCTCGGGCTAGAGGTCGTATTTATGAACCGATCTTTACGAAACTTCTTGTGTACCTTTGTTATGACCCTGGGACGGGAACGAGTGGTTTTTAGGTGTGGTCCGAAATTCAAGATGGCTGCCAGTGGCCATTTTGTACCGATGATGCAAAAATCAGTTTTTTGTACAGAACTTCTGTATGAAAGTTCTGATTTGAATAAAGTTTTGTATAAATGTTTAGTACCATGGGATACATCACATATAATACGGGTTTTTTTCTCGTGCGTAAATTATGCAAATTAGACTGACTTTGATTTATTTAGTGTTACTTTCAGAGCTGTAAGTGCCAAGCTGCTATGGCTCGGGCTAGAGACCGTATTTATGAACCGATCTTTACGAAACTTCTTGGGTACCTTTGTTATGACCGTGGGATGAGAACGAGTGTTTTTGGGGTGCGGTCCGAAATTCAAGATGGCTGCCAGCTGCCATTTTGTACCGACGATGCAGAAATCTGTTTTTTTGTACAGAACTTCCATATGAAAGCTCTGATTTGAATAATTTTTTGTATGAATGTTTAGTACCATGGGATACATCACATATAATACGGGTTTTTTTCTCGTACGTAAATTGTGCAAATTAGACTAATTTTGATGTTTTTTGGGGTTACTTTCAGCACTGTAAGTGCAAATGCCAATACGGCTCGGGCTAGAGGCCGTATTTATGAACCGATCTTTACGAAACTTCTTGGGTACCTTTGGTATCACCGTGGGACGGAGAACGAGTGTTTTTGGGGTCCGGTCCGAAATTCAAGATGGCCGATGGCAGCCATTTTGTACAAAATTAGGTGCAATCAGATTTTTGCACAGAACTTCCATATGAAAGCCCTGATTTGAATAATTTTTTTGTGTGAATGTTTAGTACCATGGGATGCATCACATATAATACGGGTTTTTTTCTCGAGCAGAAATTATGCAAATTAGATGAACTTTGATTTTTTCAGTGCGACTTACACACAGTAAGTACACATGTCAATACGGCTCAGACTAGAGTCTGTATTTATGAACTGATCTTCACGAATGTCTTGGGTACCTTTGTTATCACCTTGGGACGAGAACGAGTGTTTTCTGGGTGCGGTCTAAAATTCAAGATGGCTGCCAGTGGCCATTTTGTACCGAAATTAGGTCTAATCAGTTTTTTGTACACAACTTCTATACAGCTCAGACTAGAGGCCATATTTATGAACCAATCTTTACGAAACTTCTTGGGTACCTTTGTTATCACCGTGGGATGAGAGCGAGTGTTTTTGGGTGTGGTCCGAAATTCAAGATGGCCACCAACAGCCATTTTGTACCAAAATTAGTGCAATAAGTCTTTTGTATAGAACTTCTGTATGAAAGTTCTGATTTTAATAAATTTTTGTATGAATGTTTAGTAACATGGAATACATCACATATTGTAAGGGGTTTTTTTTCGTGCAGAAATTATGCAAATTAGATGAACTTTGATTTATTCAGTGCAACTTACACAGTGTAAGCACACATGTCAATTACGGCTCAGGGTAGAGGCTGTATTTATGAACCGACCTTCACAAAACTTCTTGGGTACCTTTGTTATCTCCTTGGGATGAGAATGAGTGTTTCTGGGTAACGGTCCAAAATTCAAGATGGCTGCCAGTGGCCATTTTGTACCGAAATTAGGTCCAATCAGTTTTTTGTCACAAGTTCTATACAGCTCGTATTTATGAACTGATCTTCACAAAACTTCTTGAGTACTTTTGTTTTCACCTTGGGACAGGAACGAGTGTGTTTTGGGGTTGCCTTTGTTATCACTGTGCTATGAGAACAAATATTTTGGGTTCAGTCAGACCCACTCTGGGACTCAAAGATTTTTCTAGTTCAGCATCTGATGTCACCCACCCTTTACAATACTTTACCTATACATTTGTTACAGGCAACGGTCAGTATTTATGTTACAGACCGTTACAATACTTTATATGTACCTTTGTTATCAGGTCATTACCTAGATGTTTGTCATTGCTGTGTCAATACTATACATGTACATGTCTTTGTCTTGACAAGTTGAGCTACAGTGTCATTGACACTTTCATTTTAAGTTAAAAATTAGAGTAACATTTTTCCAATTTGAGGAACGTGATGCAGGTGATCTTATTTGGAGATCACTGAGGAGGCAATGGGCATGTGGGCTCAAACAACGCTTTGAAGCTAAATTGCTAATGTGTATCCCAAATGATTATTCTTTTAGTATGCCAGATTATGCAGCTAACAGAGTACTCACGCATTCCACATGAACGCTGCATGTAAAATATTCAAGTCGCGAACATTGAGAAGATTGGAATTCTTCTCTTTGCTGATATATGTTAGGATCCGACCAGGCCCTCCGAAACGTCAGCAATGAATATTTACTATTTATTTATTTTATTTATTTTTATTATTATTTCCATGTGCTAAACACAGATTTATTCATAATTCAGTCGATGTGCATGAGCACGCTGCGGTATGCGTATATGAGGAGGAAAATAATTTCTGACGGGTCGAGTTGATGGAACGGAATCGCCGGGTCTGAAAACAATTTGCGCAGTTTTGAAGCACATGGCTGTTGACATCACAATGATGTTTTTTTCCAGCGCACTTGAGTTACTTGTAGAAATAAATAAGGGAAAATGACCACTGTTTGTTTTCAGTCAGACGAGCATCGTTCTTAACATATTGCTGTCTAAAAATATCACCTTCACATATTTATTCGGGGCAGCAGATTACCCAAAAGAGAAACTTTTCCCATGTTTGATTTCGAAACGTCCCGGGGAGTTTCCGAAGATTGTACTTTAATTGAAAATGTTGTAGAGTGTGTTTGCTGTCTTGACAGTGGTGAGAAAAAATATTTAATGTCGATAAAGTTGACTCGGACATGCTTCATATTCAATTTTGAGTTGGTTACTTGTGTTTCAGACATTGCTTTGCATTAATACATTTACATCAGAAAATGCTAACGCGGTGACGAGCGATAATGCACGGGAAATATATTAGCACTTGATACATCAGAATCGCTACTGTCCCCAATGAGCATTAATCTCTTATCCTGGAGATCGCAGTGGTAAAATTCGACACCGCATCGACGCTGGACGCCGCCGGGTCATTTTAATCTCTTTTCCCTCGTACCGGTGATGGGCGATCGCGGGATCATCCCCCTGGCGTGTACTGTAACCTATCAGATCAGCTCTAACTACTAACAAGTAGCAAGACATTTTCTGTTGATTGTATTGGAGTAAATATACGAATAAATAATTATAACATATCTATGCCTGTATGCCTGTAATGTTGTAAAATGTCAAATTCAAACAATTTGAAAACTAGTTCACTGATGCTTTACTTCTGATTGTGGAACATTCAAGGCATAACTCAGATTAACTCTCCATCAAGCATCATTAGCGACTTCACATGTAAGATGAATTCTATTGGTTTAAATTCTTCCTGTTTTTACAACATTTTGCATAAAATGTCCATTAAAAATAACTTCAAGCCCATCAAATTAAAAATCCCAACTTCCATTTGAGAACTCTGTTAAACAACCAAGACGCCATTTGAAAATATACAAGTCCATGCAACCCTTAAAGGCAGTTCAGTTAAAAAAAAAACATAGTAAACGTTCACGTGTTGTAGATCATTTGGAAATGCCCAGAAATGGATGGAAACTATTCTATCTACTTAGAAGAATTCAATATAAAACAGCATAACATAACTCTGGTATAGAAAAATAGTTATGTAATTTTTTACAAAATGCTATTCATTTTTTGGAAATGTGTATACACGCATTTTGCTACGCAAAGAAAAAAAAGTTATTTTTGAGCACTGCAGTACACACATTAATATTCATAAGCATTCTTGCTGATGTTGTGGAAGAGTTTGTTTAGATAATTAATATTCATGACAAAAGGTCATGAAGGAGTGATATGAATATTTTTAACATTAGACTTGAAAAAGGATAATACAGTACGTGACAAGCGGATTACGTCTCTAACATCCAACGCGGTGATAGCATTGCAGAAATAAACTGGGATAAACTGGATTCCCGGTGTTGGTCAAAGAAAAAAATCTCTGGGTCACACAGTGTTTTTCTGTGTAAAGGATTAGTTACATAATCGATTTTCACGTCTCTGGACTGATTCTACTTGCTACTGAATAAATTACTGATTTATGTCGTGTTCGTTGCTGGATTATTAATCTCACCACCACGTTCCTTAAGAGGAGAACATGTGCCGCAGACTCACTATTTTATTTTTTAGTTGTGAGAAAGTTGCGCGAGACGTTAGATCAATACCAGTTATGGAAAAAGCACAGAATGAGAGTTCTGCGGGGGACACGGTAGTTTGATGTGGACCACAAATTGACGATATGCGAAACATAAACTTGAAGCGTATCTCGGGACTTTTTGCGTTTGAAAAATTTTCGATTTTATCAATTGTAATAAAATATATATTATATTACCAATACCCCCAAAACACAGTGTTCTTTTAGTATTAATAATATATATATTATTATTAAAATTGATAGAATCGAATATTACATCGAGTGCATGTGCCATAAATCATAACAATCAATGTTACCGAAAATAGAATGTTACCGAAAAATGCTACCACAACCTCTCCCCCCCCCCCCCCCCCCCCCCACACACACACACACACACACACACAGTATTTTTCCATCAGAAATTTGTCATTTCCCCAGTGACATTTCACCCCGTGAGTTGGGATAGAACAGCAGTACATTATTCGGTTAACGTGCTATAGTGATTGACCCCTGTACTTTCCGGTGGTACCTACGGCACTGACAGTGAAAAATGAAGTCCACTGTGCTTTCAACAACTTGTTTCGGGTATGAGGTGGGAATATAATAAAAAAATTTTAAAAAAAACAACAAAATCCTCATGTAACAAACAGTGATTTTATTAACAGAAACGCCAGTAATTTGTGGATATTTCACAAGCGTTAAAAACAAATGGTGTCGAACAATGTTCACACGTGTACATGTACAAGTCGAGCATCCCACACAATTCAGTGCCACAACTCGTCGCCATAGGACAACCGAATTTCAAATTCAGTGGTGACAAAATTCCACCAGTCTTCTTTTCTTTCACAATATATGTGGGTGCACGTTTTGCAATATATACATCTCGTCCAGAGGATTTTACGACCCGGACATTTCGGCCCAACTTTTTAAGCAAAGTGAACATTACAGCCATTAAATATTTATTAAACTGGACCGGACTGAAATGTCCGCTTTGTTAAAAAAAAGGCGGCCTGAAACATTCGACCAGAATGCTTTGAGTAAAAAAACACTCACCCCCGCCTCCATTCGGACGAAAGCCCACATAAGGGATGGCTGTATAAATCACAATTGATTAATTTCATAGCACAATCTACATATAAAAATAACACAATGGACAAGAATAAAGTAGCAAACCAACTAAATAGTACATACATGTAAGAAAGCCTGACAAATCTAAAAATAATTTATGTCAGTGACGTGGCTACACCAGCCCCCCCAATAATTTTTCTGTGCCCCCCAACATTGGCTCAATGTAACTTTCGCATGACGCAGAGCGCCAAAATTAGAAGTACATATTCGTTATTTGGGGCAGGGCAATCAATATTATCAGCGCGCAGCACCGATTGGGCAGAGCAATCAATATTTTCAACGTGCAGCCTCGGGGCCGCACGTTGAAAATATTAATTGGTCTACCCCACACGTTTATTGAACATCCATCCTATTTAATGACGTTACATGTATGGCATATCATGTTTCTGAACGGAGAAAACGGTCACTAGTGTTCAAAGGGTTAATCAGTTACATTGTGTGGACATACTTTGCTGTTTAGTTTTTAGGACGTATATAACGGAATTTTGGTCGGAAAAAATGAATGATGAAATTTGCAATAATTACATCGACCACCTGTACAAAGTAATTCCAGTTGTTAACTGGTAGAGTGCTGGAAGCCCATATTTGGGCTTTATTCTGAAGTGTGGGTGCCGCAGCATAATGGCTTCATATTCTGTGAATGTGCTTTATATTAATTTTGAATTAAAATAATTTAGTCGGAGAGGATTTGCCTTATTACAATTTATGGGAGAGTGCCTACAGTTAAAACTAAAAGTCCTGCCCTGAAATGCGCACAAATAGCACGTTGATATGCGCGTTAATCTACGCGATATGACCGTATTAAGGCTATCAAATTCTGTAAATATGGCCCGTGCACAAGCAATGTTTCAGTCAATGGACCTCCGGGTAACCCGGAGGTCCATTGGTAGAAACATTGCCCGTGTTTGCTATAAGTAACCAGGAGAACCTGCCGTGCTTTGCATGCCATTCGATATGGCAATTGCGTGCAATTCCTACGTGCGATTAAGCCTAGATAAGCGCACAGTTCGTGACAGGACTTCTAGTTTTAACTGTACTGGCACTCTCCCATAAACTGTAACAAGGCAAAGGGACGTGGACTAGTTCGGGTGACCAAAAATAATTTAGCACTCTACCAGTTAAGGAGCTCAATGGAAAAGCTTCAGGCGATCTACCCAAATTTCTTTTCAGATCGGAATCATCGAGAGGAAAGAGTATTGACTATTTCCACACACTGCTCAGTACACCAGAGAAAAGAGATATTTTTATAAAGAAATCAAAGTTTCATAAAAGAAATTGAAATGTAAAGATCTTTCAAAGTGTTTCGATTTGAATAATTTTGTCAACTGTAAAAAATGTCCATTAAAATTTCGGTAGAAGTACTTATAAACCCCAATCGTAACTGAGGCCTGTTATACACGTCTCCCTAATTTATAGTGCTTTAACCCGTCAATATGTCCATTCAATTTATGCGACGGGGAGTACTTTCAAAGAAATGTATTTCGAACTCACAACAGTGCCCATTTTAGCGCACCCCATTCTGTATGCTCCCTAGATATATATACTTGCCCCCTCCCCCACTTTCAAAGAAATGTATTTCGAACTCTCAACAGTGGCGTAGACCCCCCCCCCCCCCCCCCCCCCCCCACACCCCACCACCACCACCACCACCGGAACTTCAGTTTATGGACTCATTCCAGGTTAACTTGTATACATGTAGGCAGGCCTATGAGACAGACGAGTAGCAAAGATATCAAAGTTGGTGGTGGTGCATGTATAATATATCTAGGGAGCATACAGAATGGGGTGCGCTAAAATGGGGGGTGGGGGGGTGGGGGGGGGCTACGCCACTGTTGAGAGTTCGAAATACATTTCTTTGAAAGTACTCCCCTGTCAGGCGGTGAACTTTGATATGAACTGTTGCCGGTAAGATCTGCGTGGAAGGGCGGTATGTTTTTATTGAACAAAACTTCAGTTCATGGACTCATTCCAGGGAAACTTGTATACATATAGGGAGGCCTATGAGCCAGGCGAGTAGCAAAGACATCAAAGTTGGTGGGGGAGGGGGGAGAGGGGCAAGTGTTATACACGTCAAAGAAATGTATTTTGAACTCTCAACAGTGGCGTAGACCCCCCCCCCCCCCCCCACCCCACCACCACCACCGGAACTTCAGTTTATGGACTCATTCCAGGTTAACTTGTATACATGTAGGCAGGCCTATGAGACAGGCGAGTGGCAAAGATATCAAAGTTGGTGGGGGGGGCATGTATAATATATCTAGGGAGCATACAGAATGGGGTGCGCTAAAATGGGGGGGGGGGGGGGGTGAGGGGGGGGGGGGGCTACGCCACTGTTGAGAGTTCGAAATACATTTCTTTGAAAGTACTCCCCCTGTCAGGCGGTGAACTTTGATATGAACTGTTGCCGGTAAGATCTGCGTGGAAGGGCGGTATGTTTTTATTGAACAAAACACTGCAAAACTTCAGTTCATGGACTCATTCCAGGGAAACTTGTATACATATAGGGAGGCCTATGAGCCAGGCGAGTAGCAAAGACATCAAAGTTGGTGGGGGAGGGGCAAGTGTTATACACGTCTCCTTAATTTATAGTGCTTTAACCCGTCAATAAGTCCATTCAATTTATGCGATGAGGAGTACTTTCAAAGAAATGTATTTCAAACTCACAACAGTGGCATAGCCCTGCCCCCCCCCCCCCCCCCCCCATTTTAGCGCACCCTATTCTGTATGCTCCCTAGATATATATACTTGCCCCCTCCCCCACTTTCAAAGAAATGTATTTCGAACTCTCAACAGTGGCGTAGCCCCCCCCCCCCCCCCCCACACCCCTACCACCACCGGAACTACATATAGGGAGGCCTATGAGCCAGGCGAGTAGCAAAGACATCAAAGTTGGTGGGGGAGGGGGGAGAGGGGCAAGTGTAATATATCAAAGGAGTATACAGAATGGGGTGCAAAACTTCAGTTCAGGGACTCATTCCAGGGAAACTTGTATACATATAGGGAGGCCTATGAGCCAGGCGAGTAGCAAAGACATCAAAGTTGGTGGGGGAGGGGGGAGAGGGGCAAGTGTTATACACGTCTCCTTAATTTATAGTGCTTTAACCCGTCAATAAGTCCATTCAATTTATGCGACGGGGAGTACTTTCAAAGAAATGTATTTCGAACTCACAACAGTGGCGTAGCCCTGCCCTCCCCCCCCCCATTTTAGCGCACCCCATTCTGTATGCTCCCTAGATATATATACTTGCCCCCTCCCCCACTTTCAAAGAAATGTATTTCAAACTCTCAGCAGTGGCGTAGCCCCCCCCCCCCCCCCACCACCACCACCACCACCGGAACTACATATAGGGAGGCCTATGAGCCAGGTGAGTAGCAAAGACATCAAAGTTGGTGGGGGATGGGGGAGAGGGGCAAGTGTAATATATCAAAGGAGTATACAGAATGGGGTGCGCTAAAATGGGGGGGGGGGGGGCGGCTCCGCTACTGTTGTGAGTTTGAAATACATTTCTTTGAAAACAGTCCCCTGTTAGGCGGTGGGGCTTTGATATGAGAACTGTTGTTGATAAGAAAGGCGTGGAAGGGCGCTATGTTTTTATTAAAAAAAGTACCAACGATCATATCATTCATCACTTTCTTCCCTGATGAAACTTGATATTCCATTTAGGACCTTGGAGAAAAACAACAGAATTAAGCCCTATTTTTGAATTAATGTCGGTGTTTATCGGGTTCAGACATGCCATCTTAATCTGTGATGAAGAGAAGGCACACAATGGGGAAAAATTTCGATTTCATCCGTATAGTCCGTGATGTTGAGTCATGACTTTTCTGGAACATTCTTCTGAAGTTCTATGCGGTCTGTTGTTTTCTGTCTGTATTTTGTATTTCTTTATGGAAGCGACATGTAGCAGTAAAGTGCCGATTATTAATTAATAAGGGCCCTTTTTAGATTGATCTTGGGATGGTTTTTTTTTTGTGCGTCAGAGAATCAATTCGACCATGTAGTTTCATGCTGAAACATTTAAAACTGCCATGTTTTCTCAACAGGCCAGGTGCCATATTTTCCGATTACTTTGGGGACACGGCGTGATTTATAGTTCAAGAAAAATGAATGCAGTCTGTCGTCTTCTTCCTGGCCTTCTGCAGTTTATTTTTCATGACATCTGTTCTCATAAATATTAAAAATTTAGCTTTTTATGAATTAAAACTTTTGTACAGGAATGTGGCCGTGCGTTTTCATTAACATACTTCATGAAGTAAAAAAAATATGACGCAAACTAAAATGATAATACAACAATAACAAAAAAACACGATCAGTTTGATACGTTTATTTCTTTCAACTAAAACTTAATCAGGCTGGTTTCGTCAACATTGTTGTGTACATGTAGATGTAACCCCGGTTGAGCACCGCATCAGAACAATTAGCTTGTATTAACGCACCTCCACTACTAAATTACACCAGCTACTGTTCGACCAAAACAATAAACAGGTGACTTAATCCTCTGTTCAGTAAATCCCAGTGGCCAATTATCGCCACCATGTTCAACCGGGTCAAATTTGCGTTTTCCACCTATCGCGGGGCTGGGTGTTGGAGACGTAATCCACTTGTCACGTACTGTAGGCCACTGGCCGTGCTGTTCTTGCACATCCTTGTTTATATTTTGGATGTTACGCAAGCGATAAAACTTTTTTTCTTTTTTTTGTGATTTATTGATTCTAAGTATGTTAGTCTCAACTGTTTATTTTTAAACAATAAGAAAATAAATTATCAAATTATTCGAACAATAGTTACTGCAATAGAACTGCAACTCTCATTCCCTCTACAACTTCGTTCTCTGTAATTCTTCCCGGTAAAAACTAAAAAGTTTTATAAACTTTTACTCTTCTTACCGATATATGGTGCCTTACCGATATATGGCACCAACTTTTTGAACTTCATGTCAGTGCCATAAAGGCCCATCTTATACAAAGGCATGTAGCAATCATGAAAGTTTCTAGTCAATACCTAATTATTACCAATGTACCAAACTAGGGGTCCATACTGAGCAGTTATAAAGAAATTAGAGCTTTAGGTTTTTAAGTTTCTTGTTCGGTTTCGGTTTTTCAGGTTGAGTAAAACCTCGGTTCGGTTCGGTTTTCGGTTTGTTCATGAGGCCAAATAAAATTCAGTAAAACTCATTCTATATGTCTGGAATCACAACTGAATGGCAGTGAAATTGAATGAAACTCAATGAATGCCTGAAATAAGCTATAATACATGAAGAATCAGGAAGGCCAATATAATAATTACCTAAATATACAGAACTTTTATTGTGCTTGGCCATTTTTCGAGGTCTGGCACATACACGCAACTCCCCGTGGAAACCCCGGGAAGTAAGCAGCACTTGTTTACTGTGGTAAACCAGTTCCGCTTTACTAGTAAAATAGGACGCAGTCACCAATGCTTGGGGTGAAAGTCCTCTAAAATGGGCAACATGTAGATCAACGATTGACTAAACTTGACTTCATCTCCATGTTGTGTCATGATTAGCCATGGTGCATAAATATTTGACGTTAACCACCAACAAACCTACGCGCAACTTGAGGAAAGCTGCGAACACAACTAAGCTGAAATGTCGGAAATTCACAGAATCTAGCCATCCCAGAGTAGTGAGAGTACCCAGACACTGCCATTGGCAGTGTCTGGGTACTCTCACTACTCTGGGATAGCTACATTCTGTGAATTTCTGCAGCAAGAAAGTATTTTAATAAAAACGAAAAACCTTAGATTACGGGATGTCGACGGTTTCGGTTTGGGTTTTTTAAAAAAACAAAAAACCTCGGTTCGGTTTCGGTTAACCTACAGCTCTAAAAGAAATGTTCAGACTAACAAGAAAAACTATGATTGATCAATAATCATTGATTATTACCAAATGACTATCAGTTATTGAAATCAATTATTGTGGCACCCCTAGTCAACATGATAGGCTGGACTTTATATAAATGTTGTCACGATTTACCATTGTTCAGAAATACGTAACCTCAAAGACTAATAAATAACAGGGCTCAAAATAAGCGGTGTTGCGTCGCTTTTTGCTATGCAAAACTTGCAAAAAGCTACACAATGTTCAATTATGTATAGCATTTTGCGATACAAGATAATCAACTGCAGCCTATTAGGCTGCAGTTGATTATCTTGTATCACAAAATGTAAATGAAAATTTGAAAACTAATTCACTGATGCTTTAATTCCGATTGTGGAACATCACAGGCATAACTCAAATTAACTCTCCGTCAAGCATCATTAGCAACTTCATATGTAAGATGAATTCTATCGGTTTAAATTCTTCCTGTTTTTAAAACATTTTGCATAAAATGTACATTAAAAATAACTTCAAGCCCATCAAATTAAAAATCCCAACTTCCATTTTGAGAACTCTGTTAAAACAAACAACCACAACGTCATTTGAAAAATCCCAAGTCCATGCAACCCTTAAAGGCAGTTCAGTTTAAAAAAACATAGTAAATGTTTAATGTGTTGCAGATCATTTGGAAATGCCCAGAAATGGGTGGAAACTATTCTATCTACTTAGAAGAATTCAATACAAAACAGCATAACATAACTCTAAATACAAAAATAGCTATGTAATTTTTATAAAATGCTATTCATTTTTTTGGAAATTTGTAGCATTTTACTACGCAAAGAAAAAAAGTTATTTTGAGCACTGATAAATAAATAATTTGAGACTTTTTTGTGATAGGCATGTTCAACTTCCTTTATTGATATTTGAATTCCTTATGGACACCTAAATTTAACTCTCTGCTAATTTTGTAAAGATCGATTTCTCGTGAACTGATGCTCGCAGTTGTAATTGAATGATGAATTTTTCAAACTTCCCCAATATTTTAAATTTCAGTTTACCCAGCTCTACATTCTTGATTGTTCAGAGAATTCTTGTGACACGTGTTCTTAGTTCTTTGGGAAACAAATAATGCTACAGTGGAACCTGTCCTGAGAGACCGCCCTGTGGGCCACACAAAAGTGGTCTCTCAAGACAGGTGGTCTCTCATAACAGGTTTCAGGTTTTCTCAAGTCAGTGAATAATCAACCACATAATTCAGAAATAGAGAAGAATGGATTTTTAGCTCAACTTTGACGAAGTCAAATTTGAGCTATTGTCATGGCCCGTCGTCCATCTCTGTCCGTCCATCTTTCCGTCTGTCCGTACGTCAACAATTGGCTATGGCTCGGGCTAGAGGTCGTATTTATGAACCGATCTTTACGAAACTTCTTGTGTACCTTTGTTATGACCCTGGGACGGGAACGAAATTCAAGATGGCTGCCAGCGGCCATTTTGTACCGATGATGCAAAAATCAGTTTTTTGTACAGAACTTCTGTATGAAAGTTCTGATTTGAATAAAGTTTTGTATAAATGTTTAGTATCATGGGATACATCACATATAATACGGGTTTTTTTCTCGTGCGTAAATTATGCAAATTAGACTGACTTTGATCTATTTAGTGTTACTTTCAGAGCTGTAAGTGCCAAGCTGCTATGTCTCGGGCTAGAGGCCGTATTTATGAACCGATCTTTACGAAACTTCTTAGGTACCTTTGTTATGACCATGGGACGAGAAAGAGTGTTTTGGGGTTTGGTCCGAAATTCAGGATGGCTGCCAGCCGCCATTTTGTACCGACGATGCAGAAATCTGTTTTTTGTACAGAACTTCCATATGAAAGCTATGATTTGAATAATTTTTTGTATGAATGTTTAGTACCATGGGATACATCACATATAATACGGGTTTTTTTCTCGTGCATAAATTATGCAGATTAGACTAACTTTGATGTTTTTTGGTGTTACTTTCAGCACTGTAAGTGCAAATGCCAATACGGCTCAGGCTAGAGGCCGTATTTATGAACCGATCTTTACAAAATTCCTTGGGTACCTTTGTTATCACCGTGGGACGAGAACGAGTGTTTTTGGGTCCGGTCCGAAATTCAAGATGGCCGATGGCAGCCATTTTGTACAAAATTAGGTGCAATCAGATTTTTGCACAGAACTTCCATATGAAAGCGCTGATTTGAATAATTTTTTGTGTGAATGTTTAGTACCATGGGATACATCACATATAATACGGGTTTTTTTCTCGTGCAGAAATTATGCAAATTAAATGAACTTTGATTTTTTCAGTGCTACTTACACACAGTAACTACACATGTCAATACGGCTCAGGCTAGAGTCTGTATTTATGAACCGATCTTCACGAAACATCTTGGGTACCTTTGTTATCACCTTGGGACAAGAACGAGTGTTTCTGGGTGCGGTCCAAAATTCAAGATGGCTGCCAGTGGCCATTTTGTACCGAAATTAGGTCTAATCAGTTTTTTGTACACAACTTCTATATACGGCTCAGGCTAGAGGCTGTATTTATGAACCGATCTTTACGAAACTTCTTGGGTACCTTTGTTATCACCGTGGGATGAGAACGAGTGTTTTGGGGTGTGGTCCAAAATTCAAGATGGCCACCAGTAGCTATTTTGTACCAAAATTAATGCAATCAGTCTTTTGTACAGAACTTCTGTATGAAAGTTCTGATTTGAATATATTTTTGTATGAATGTTTAGTAACATAGAATACATCACATATAGTACGGGTTTTTTTCTCGTGCAGAAATTATGCAAATTAGATGAACTTTGATTTATTCAGTGCTACTTATACACTTTAAGTGCACATGTCAATACAGCTCGGGCTAGAGGCTGTATTTATGAACCGATCTTCACAAGACTTCTTGGGTACCTTTGTTATCTCCTTGGGACGAGAACAAGTGTTTCTGGGTGCAGTCCAGAATTCAAGATGACTGCCAGTGGCTATTTTGTACCGAAATTAGGTCCAATCAGTTTTTTGTCACATCATCTACACAGCTCATATTTGTGAACTGATCTTCACAAAACTTCTTGGGTACCTTTGTTTTCACCTTGGGACAGAAATGAGTGTGTTTTGGGGTGCCTTTGTTATCAATGTGCTATGAGAACAAATATTTTGGGGTTCAGTCAGACCCACTCTGGGACTCAAATATTTCTTTTCTAGTTTAGCATCTGACTGTCACCCACCTTTACAATACTTTACCTATACATTTGTTACATGCAACGGTCAGTATTTATGTACAGACCGTTACAATACTTTATATGTACCTTTGTTATCAGGTCATTACCTAGATGTTTGTCATTGCTGTGTCACATACTATACACGTACATGTCTTTGTCTTGACAAGTTGAACTACAGTGTCATTGACACTTTCATTGTAATTACTTTGTAGTTGTTCTTTCTTATGAAGTTTTTGTAACAAATTGAAATGGACTGTTGTTGAAGATTTTCAACACTAATTTATTTTTATAATTTTTATAACAGTCCATTTCAATTTGTTACAAAAAGATTTTCAACACAAATTTATTTTTATTCCTATCTGTCACATTTCAGGTATGTATGAAATTGTTTTTTCAGCAATAATCCTAATCTTTTCGCAGGGGTCTTATAAAAACATCTCAATCTTTACTAAGTTAGCAATTGAAACCCAATTAAGAGGTTTTAATACTTTTAATTGTGTTAGTATAACCACAATGGATTTTCCAATTCCAGAAAAGGTAAGAAGTTTTTGTCATGGTTTCAGTCTTCAAAGGGGCAGTCTCTCAAGACAGGTCAATTATGGCATAAAAATACAAGTTGGTACCAGGTTACATTCACACTTCTGAATTCATTCACACTTCTGAATCCAGAGCGTAAAGACCTGATTGAAGAATCATGGAAAAGCTGGAGATACCAGAAAGATTAATCAAGACCATATCAGCTCTGGGCGTCTCTTGCCCTGTCTCCTGGACTGTCCAGGAGACAGGCAAGAGAGTCCACCTGAACTTGGAGTTCGAGATTGAGACAACCAAGACACCACCCTCTTCGGGGAGAGGTAGTACCTTTGGAGAGAGGAACCCCTCTCCCACTGGTCCTCACCCGAGGAGGCACAGAGGCCCTGAGGAGAGGAAGAAAAAGAAGAAGAGTCCATCGACCAAGCGCATGGAGGCCTTTCGGAATAGGAAGAAAGAGTTGAGTGAGGGGGTGGAGGCTCTGGAGGCAGCCGCCAGTTCCCCTCCCAGTCCCACTGGTACACCCAATCAACTGCCGGCTCCAGAGCCGGTACAGTTGGATGAGGAACGTCCAGTGGAGACTGAGGAGGAACTGGAAGTTGCTTTTTCACCGCCTCCCACCCCTCACTCCCCTCTTCCTTCACTACCGGAAAGCCCGGGAGCCACAGCAGAACAGCCACCTCAGACTTCACTCGACATCATGATAGAGATGGCCAAGAAAGCATTAGAGGAGGGAAGAAGAACAATAGAGCGAACTCGATATCTAGATCCAACACCGCCACCTAAATCACCATCTCAACCATCACCATCTCAACCACCTCCCAAGAAAAAGAGCCAAAACAAACACAGACAGGGATAAGCTACCTCCTTCCTACCTTTTCCTCCTTTGACACGCCTAGACATACGAAAACCAGTCATTTACAGCCACTGAGGGTCGAAAGGGGCTTGTCCTCCAAATCGTCCCTGCGCGCGAAACCATTTCCTTTCGAGGTTACAGTGGTCTCTCAAGACAGGTGGTCTCTCAAGACAGGTGGTCTCCCATAGCAGGTCCATTATAGAGTAAAACCAATCGGTGCCTGGCAGATGTGGTCTCTCAAGACAGTGGTCTCTCAAGACAGGTTTTACTGTACTGTTGTTTTTGGAAAAGCTTTTAATGTCTAGTACATATTGTATTTGTTTGGTGTTCTTTCAGATTTGTCATTAGATTTTGCACAACTGAAAAAGAAGAAAAAGAAGAAGAAGACCTTTGATTTAGATGACATTGGTGATGCATTGCCAGTAAGTACATGAATAATTGTTATTTTAGGCCTAAAAAGTTGAAAATCTGTTTCTCAGGCCCTCCCACATGGTCCTTTTGGCTGGTGCATGCCTTTTAATAACCAATGCAAACTTAAAAAAAATAATTAAATGGTTTATGTCTGATGTTTTACCCAAGTTAATAAAGTTGCTAAATTTGTCCCTTGAATGCAACAAGGCTTTCTATGCCTTAGCATTGCAAGTCTTCTTGCACTCAAGGGACAAAATACACCACCACCCATGCTATTCTGTAGATTAAGAGGCTTAAAGCATAAAACTAACCAAGAACATGAACTTCTGATGGCAAAGAAATAATTATTAAAATAAAAAACTGCCCACCCACATGCAATTTTACAACAACTGGGCTATGAAACAAGATCTGCTTTGTGGAGCCTAATTTCACTTCACAGATTTTATGGAGAACATCCACAGAATATGATACCTTTAAGTTGTGGCTCCTCCACTTCAGAAAAATGGCCAAATTTGCACTTCCAGCACTTAACCGGCTAGTAAAGAAATATGAAATACATTGTGCAGTTATATACCTTTTTCAAAAAAATGAATTCCATTCACATTAGTGCTCAAACGACTAGTGAATTCCAATGTCGACTAGTCAATACCCAAAAGTCAAGTCGACTTTGACTAGTCATTGGTGATAACTTATCTCCTTATAACAGTGTTGGTGTTCTGGTAGAGTGCCGAAGGTCCACATTTGGCTTCACTTGGGCATTCATATACAGCAACTTACTGGAACATTATTCTGTTAATGTACTTCTAATTATACTAAGAGTGAAATTATATAGTCTTATTTAATTTGCCTTGTTGCGATTTATGGGAGAGTGCCTGATAGCCCAAAATAATTCAGCACTCTACTAGTACCAGTTAAAACAAACTACTGTCACTACTACTAGATGGCAATAGATGTATACATTGATTGCCCAATATTGCTGTGCAAACTGCCTGACAGTGGCACAGAAGGGATACTATTTACCTAAAAGCTTGAACTCCGACGACTAGTCGACTGCACAATTGAGAGTCGACTACTGGTTTGCCCAGAGTTGACATCGACTCGTCGTCTAATTGTTTGAGTACTAATTCACATAATATTTGAGATATTTTGTGTAGAACAGAGCAAACTGGATGTTTATAAAACAAATATAATAAATAAACACTGTATTTTAGGCCTAAAAAAATAAAAAATCTGTTTCTCAGGCCCTCCCGCATGGTCCTTCTGGCTGCCACATGCTCTCTTTTTATAACCAATTTAAGCTTAAAACAAGCCAAGACCAATAACGGGTCTGGACCTGCGTCGCTGCATGCAAATGAATCGGCAAACAGGAAGTGACTGCACGGCAGATCTGAAAATTGCATACACGATACAACTGATCATTATCAGGCTCCAGATGAAATATAAAATCAATCCCTTGCATAGAAGCCGAGAAAAGTTTGACGAAAAATTTCAATGTTCAGTGGGTACAGTAAAATTTCCAAGTATCGGCAAACAGGAAGTGGCTGCACGGAGATCTGAAAATTGCTTACATGGTACAACTCATCATTATGAAGCAGCAGACCAAATATAAAATCAATCCCTTGCATAGAAGCCGAGAAAACCTTGACGGAAAATTTCAATGTTCTGTGGGTACAGTAAAATTTCAAAGTATCGGCAAACATGAAGTGGCTGCACGGCAGATCTGAAAATTAGATACACGAAGCGGCTGCACGGCAGATCTGAAAATCAGATACACGATACAGCTCATCATAAAGAAGCAGCAGACCAAATATAAAATCATTCCCTTTCATAGAAGCCAAGAAAACTTGGACGGAAGAAGTGTTCCGGATGGACTGACGGACAGACAGAGTCGAGCGGTTACTAGACCTGCTCTGCCGCTGGCGACGCAGGTAAAAAATAAAAATTAAATGGTTTATGTCTGATATTTTACCCAAGTTAAAAAAATTGATGAATTTGTCCCTTGAGTGCAAGATGGCTTTGCAATGCTTTAGCATTGCAAAGTCTTCTTGCACTCAAGGGATGAAATACACCACCACCCATGCTATTCTTTACATTATGAGGCCTAAAACTTGAACCAAGAACATGAACTTTTGATGGCAAAAAAGTAATTACTGAAATAAAAAATAAAATAAAAAACTGCTCGCCCGCATACAATTTCACAAATAATGGCCTGAGAAACAGAAGATCTACTTTGTGTTGCCTTAATTATGCTTTGTAGAAAATGTGAAAATGAATATACATTAGACAAAAAAGATAAAATTTAAAAGTTTTGGAAGTCATTGCAAGCCAATAAAAATGTTCAGCGAGGCTGTACAAGGGGGGTTAATTTCAATGAGCACACCAGAAAATAAGTGGTCAGACAAGGACACTGTCAGGTACAAAAATGCCAATGTCTGACTGAGGTTTAAAATCATCAGACAAAATGTCTGATGCCAAAATTATCAATGAAGTTCAGTGATAAGAAGTTAGAACATCATGCATGCTGGAAATCATGTACATAACTAGCAAGCCTAAAATTAATGATTATTGTGATTTCTGGTCCTGGTAAGTTGGGAAGTGTGAAGAAAGTGAATGTGCAACTCATCAGTATTAACAGCATGTGAAGGAATACAATTTGATATAGCCATACATGTATCTAAATTATGTCAAAAGGGTAATTCAGTTCCAATTCAAAATGAAACCAATCATACCTTGTTTGGCATGGCTCATTGAGCCCTGCCAAACAAGGTTTGGTTGGATGAATTGTGTTAAGAAAGGGATAGAGAGACCACTGGGCTCACCCGCAAGCTTCAGGTATAGCATTTGACTGCTGTAATATAAGGGGGCACCGGTGGCCCATTTCGCTGTGCAGCAAAGGGCCTCTGAGGGTGTCTTAAGTAGTGTGATGAATGAGACCTGCGGTCTGTGGGTTATATAAGTTCGTCCGTGGCTGTGCCACGAGCGTGGCTGGGCCACGTAGAGGTATGTCCGTTGTCATGTCGCAAATGCTTGTATGCGTCCCAATTCTATGTAAAAATGAGATGGGGGGACGCTTGAGTGTGGTCCATAGGTGAATTCCTATGCTTATAGATGGATGGGGGTGCCCATGAATACTACTTCATAACAGACACCGGCGGTGAATATAAGCATGTGGTCACCATAGGTGAATCTGAGGTCAACCCCCTGACGGCCGATGGCCCGGGGCTCAGAATGAGGTTAACGCCGCCCTGCATTGTGCAGAGGTCTGGGCCTTCATGCTATGGAGGCTAATGTGATATAAGTATCAGTGAGGAAAGACCTGGTGGGCCTTTGCGGCGTTGGTATATATTAAAGTCCCTTGCCAAGTACAATTTTCTCAAGTGTACTGAGGGTGTAAGTTGATAGACTGGTAATATGTTTGCTAGTGTCAGCCAGTGCTGCGAGGTGAGATTGTCATTTCACTTGTTGCTGTGTGTCTTATCTCCGGATGCGTTTGACATGTAAACAGTGGGTTTTGGAGGAGTGAGCTCCACTGGTCGAAGTGAATCGGCCTTGTCAGGTTGGTTCATTGTCGAGTATCCCGATCAGGTTGTGTAGAATGCCCTCTCTCGTGCATTGTGGGCAAACCCGGTGAGTGGAATGTCCACTAGGTGAGTGGATTATGGCCCCTTGTGTGGTATGGGGGTGTACCATAGCAGCGGTTGTTGTTCTAATAACCTGGTGGAGGGCCGGTACAGCCATGGCCATGATTTCCTTAAAACGTTGAGCATAGGATAGCCGATATTTGGTGAGGTCAGCGCTCGATAGTAGCATGGAAGAGCTCAAGAAGGCAGGTTGGTCCTGCTCAGTGATATTTGGAGGAAGCAGGTTGTTATTGTACTCAGATATCTCGACTTCTAGGCCAGAGATACGCTTCCAGTATTTTGTCTGTAGGAGTTGTGTCAAACGCTGAGTGGTTTGGAGAGCAAGCTCAGCGAGGTTCGACGATATGTCATTCTCAAATTTGAGCACGACATCGACGGTGCAGCGTAGATCTGTATTCATGGTACTGAGAAGATCTGTGGGCACGACATTTTGTGAGATGCATTGTTGGTAAATGCTGTATTCATGGTGCGCATCAGCTTCCCGAAACATGAGTCTCCGAGTATTATAGTTGGAGCTTGCGGTGTGTTTCAGGGTTAAACAACTCCATTGTGGAGACGAGGTAACTAATTAAGTGGTGAGGTGGACCTCTATTTGTATTTGTCCGGAATTAACTTCCGCAATGTGTAATCAAGGTTTCGGCCTGTAAAACCTTATCAAACAAAACAGAGATCTGTTGTATTTCAGTGGTGTTGTTACAAAACCAACCCAAGGTGGGTGGGAGTCTCTTCGGTTATCCGAAGTATGGACCTGTTGATCAGGGTTAATAGTGATAGCGACTTAGGTAAGGCAGCTGTGAGTGTGAAAGTCGGGAATGGTCACGACTTTATTGTGTTGATATTGTGGTTGACTGAGAACCATGAAAACACAATGGAGAGCTGTAGCTTCAGTAGCCAGCTGTGTTGAGAGTGTTAAAGCTCAAATTGTGATGATTGTTGGGTACCAATCCGAGTGCCAAGTGCTGACAATGTTAGCTCGATAAATTATAGGCATGCGTAATAGTCGATGGCACTGGTGGAAGACCAAGGGTAAGATGAAGGTACATGTACACCACCTAGAACACATTATTTCGAATACTCAAACTCCATTTTGTAATATGTCAGATATCAATCTTATATGACAGACATGATTGATTTGGTGTCTTGACATTTTGTCTGGAAGCGCAATGAAAATTATTTTCAGGCCTGTCAATGAAGGAGGTGCCTGAGAACCAAGTACATTTTTTTAGCCTTGATGTTTTGATCAGCTCACTCCCTCCGTTATTTTGAGAAACCTTTACTTGCAGTTCAAGAGAGTTCATTTCAAAATTCTTACTCTAGTAATTAAATTCATTCATGATCTTGCACTGGCATATCTGGGTGAGCTTGTCTAGTCACATACCTGTACAAAATTTATGCTCCTTAGACCAATTAACATTAGCAGTGCCTTTCGCAGGGTCTGTATTAGCAAACAAACTTTCTCAATTGCTGGTCCATGGCTATGGAATGCATTACCTCAACAAATTTGATCACAAAAACCTGTCAGTTTTTAAGACAAGAGTTGAAAACCTATCTGTTTACCTAAGCTTTCTCGTAGAAATATTTCCTTATGTTTTGTGAAGCATTTTCTAGTACCCTATATACGGTATATGTAGGTATTTGTATGCTGTATCAAATCAATTATTATTATATTCTTTGTCAATTGTATGGAAAAAAATGTGGTCCCTCACAGGGGGAGGCCGCCAAAAATTTGCAAGACGTGACGTGGGGGTGGGTGGGTCTCTTGAGTGCGCCAAAAATGTGCATTTCCAACTTGTGCAATTTTTTGAATTTTTAAAAAATATATCAATATATCAGCTAATATATACCATCATTTGTGTTTCAAACCTTAAAGATGATGTTGTACATCACACTCTTAACATAAATACAACATCTGGAGGCTTTATATGTGAGAATATTGGGCTTAAACTGGGAAAATGTCAGACGTTAGTAGGGGGTGGGTGTCTTGTTTGAAATGTAGAACATGTGCAGACAATATTTTGGGAACAATTCAAATTTTCGAAAATTTGTTCCCGTATATGTACACCTGCTCTGGCCAAGCCTATAATGAACAGCTTGTCATTTGTAGATTGGGGCCCACAGAGGTTTAAATTAGTGGTACCAGTTTAACCCTTTACCTAACATGAAAAGCAGACGACACTTGCCAAAAAATGATTGAGTAACTTATTTTTTGTCTCAAAAACATAGGTTATGACCCCTCATTGGAACGAGCTCGACGAGCTCATTCCAATGAGGGGTCATAACCTATGTTTTTGAGGCAAAAAATGAAAAATAATAAAAATTAATTGGCGATTTTTGAGAATAGCGCTGGCCTGTTTTGGCCGTTACGTTGGGTAAAGGGTTAAGAACATTATGATTACCCCCTAAAGACAACTGTGCCTACTAAGTTTATAAGTTTATTTTGGATTTTAATGGGAGAGTGGGGTGGGTGTCTGAGAACGGTAGTAGAAAATTTGCAAGTAGTGGGTGGGTGGGTGTAAAAAGGAGCCGAATAAAAAATAGGACGTCATGTCTTGCACATTTTTAGTGCCCCCCCCCCCCCCCCTTGTCCCTCAGGATATTTTTTGTTTTTAAAAATTTGATTAGCAGTTTTTATCTCTGTCCTGTAAAATTTATTAGCAATTTCAACTTCAGCCCCTAGTGTTGAAACGATTACCTATTTTTCAAAGTTGACGGGAGTAATCGATTCAAAATCGACTAGTCGGCTTTTCTGTTGAAAACATAATTGTCTCTGTAAATTAGGTGATAAGAGACTGTAACATGTAAGTTGATAACCCTTTCGTTTAATGATTTGTTTGACAGGTGTTTGATGAAGTTTCCTTGTCAAATTCATGAATGTAGCTGTTCTCTTTTTCGTATTTTGAGTTTTTTAAAACGACATGTATATTATAGCATTAACCATTCAGTAAAAAAATTAGGATACCTGGGAAGTGCCTGCCTCCTAGTCCTCTGTCCGTATAGTGGAAAAAGTACCCAACGATGTTAAAACAGAAGTTTCGAGAATTTGTAAAATGTTTGAAGTGTGCCGCCATTCGCCTGGTGCAATTAATTAAAAACTCCCGGGTCAAATTTTGTCACGGACAGTTTCCTCACCTTCATATCCGGTCTTCGCCAGCTTGCGCCCAAACCAGTACAGTAATATCATAGAATATGGAGCAGCTTTCTGAGTGTTTTAGGCATGTATTTTATTTTCATATCAATTAAAAAGTGTGGGCGACTTGGCTGAGGGACAGAATGATCGCATGAATTAAAGGCATCTTTGAAGTTGTACATCAAGGTATTTTTCTTCAGCATGTGCCAGTGATTAGGTTAGGTGAAATCAGTGCTCGTAATGCTGCTGAAATCTAAGTTGTAACATTATCGGCATCAACAAATGACAATGATTGCATTGATATCCACTTCTCAATACAATTTAAAATAGGTCCACCACAGAGCAGAAACGTCTGATGTTTGTAATCATTAACCCCCGCTATTGGCATTTTACGACTTCATCTTTGAGTTTCCCGACTAGTCGACTGGTGGATTTCAGAGTCGATTTTTCCGAAAATCGAATCGACTTTGACTAGTCGACTAATCGTTTCAACACTATCAGCTCCCCCCCCCCCTCCTCTTCCCCCAAATTTCCTAATTTCTATCACATACTGCACTGCCTGGTTTTCTTGTGTCCGAGCTCATACTCTAGCATAACCCCATCCCTAACTTTACAAATGTGAGTTACCAAGTGGCCCCTCTGAGTCCAAGCACACCCTTCTACGTGCACTTTTCAATTTTCGAATAAAGACGATTTTAGTCACATGCACTGGTAATTACGACAAAAATAGGTAAGTAGTCATCTGATGATCGCTGCAACGAACCTTTCCAAATACATAAAAGCTATAGTACCCTGGTCTCCTGGGTTGGCAATGAAAAATAAATACATCAGTGATTGAAACATGCTCTTGCAGTTCATGATTCAACTTCCACTTTGCAATTTTCAAATCGATCCACCCAAACGAAAAAGTCGTGGAAGTTGATTATGTAGAATGACTGGTGCACATCAAGGGAGCTAATTTATAGGTACCGACATCGTAGAAAACACTAGTGGAGTTTTGTCAACTGATTGGAAAACACTCGTAAAATGGTGGTTAAATTTATCATTTTGCATGACCAAATAAATTGGTGCATTGTTACACTGTTTATCTGTAGTTTTACCATTTTTGAATTGGAATATTGGATGAGCACATAAATTTTTAATCACACAATACGAACCAAATTTCGGTGATTGGATCGCACATGGGAGATTTTGCTTCGCAAACTGCGCTATGAACCCGAACAAAAAATGCCTACATAGGCAGCCAAGACTTCCCTAGAAACAACTGCCAAGGTACCAATGTAATATTGAGTTTATCGAGAGATTGCATATTGTTGCATATTTTCTGTTGGTGCACCAAATGTTTGAAGGTGGAATTATGCCTTTAAGGGTCAAGAGATGTTCAAGCCTTGAGAAGCCCAAAATGGCAATTTCAAAGAGTCAGTATCTTGAAACGTTTATTCAGTGCTGTTGAATGGCCTGCACTATATATATGCTATCGAGGCAGCCACTCAGCTGAACCTTTTCCAAGGTGGGCAGTTTTTGCTGTCAGATGATTTTCAAAATGATCCACCTTCTTGTTATAAAAATCTGTTCAGGTTACTTTCTCAATTCTCATATATGCATTTATGCACAGGTACATTATTTATTTATCATATTCAATGCTACTGGGGTAGTGTTCAACCGATGATTGGAACCGGCCTCCACAATCGGCCGATTGTGGGCAATCGGATGACAGTGGCAAAGGCTCCTGGAATATCGGTTCAACCGATTGTTGCCAAGCATTTTGAGATGATTCATTAACCGCATTTTATTCTCTTCTGCAATTGTTTAATTGTTAATGTAAAATGATACCATTCAATATAGTTGAGAAACAACCACAATATGTGTTCTTAATCTCTCTTGACGCCCCGTTGCGGGACATACAAGTTAAACAACATGCAAAGCTTACAACTCGGCGAAATCGCCAGTTCATACCGGAAAAGTGACGGTTACACTCCATTGACTCAGGCAGAAGTAAAACTACCAGTCGCACGCACTTGGTGTGCGAGACTGGTAATTTTATTTCAACCCCAGTCAACGAAGTTTAACAACGAAAAATGTTCAGTTTAATGTAGTTCTTTCGAGCCTCGACTTGTCCAAGTGCACGGTATTACAATCGGAATCGGCATCGGAATCGACCGATTGAGAGCTCAAATAACCGGTAATTGGTCAACGACCATTTTTGGTAACCGGTTGAACACTATACTGGGGTCACTCTGAACATTGATAACTGGATATTCTAAAAAAAAAAAGAAAACATTTTATAAAATGAATATGTGTTTCAAGATATTGCTTGTTTTACGATCTGTATTGTTATTTCTGATGCCAGAACCTTTGCAATAATTTGTGTGGATTTCATCATTATTTCTGATGCAATACATTTTGTAAATAATATGTTTGCATTTGATCTTATGACAAATCCTTTCTATTTATAGTATAGATCCCCTTATAAATAGGACTAGAGTCTACTAACAGTAGACTCTAGTCATACATTGAAAGTTTATAAATATCGAAGAACAGAAAAATAGTGACAAAACTTTGCAATTGAGAAATGTGTGAATAAATTTTCATAATCATATTTTCTAAAGCATATGTATACATGTATAGCAAAGATATACATGTTAATGTATCTCACAGTAGACTACAACCATACATGTACTCAGAAAATAAAATCGTGTCGCAGGACAGAAGAGTAGTTTTGAGAAACCTTGTGGATGAGGAGCTGTTTGTGGATGAATTTTCTGTTGAGTAGATATTATTTGCGTTGGTACTAGTGATTTATTCTAGAATGGGAAGAGAGGTTTGTGTATTTTTACTTGTCCTGTTGAATCATGCCAGAAAAATAAGCAGACTGACATCTGCAAAATTAGGTCCCCAGAGGGTGAATTTAGTGATGCTACCCTGCACAGCAGGGTAGCATCACTAAATTTACCCTCTGTAAACCTCAATCTGAATCAGGGTCTCAAAACTAAATAGAACGAGGTACCCAGAAGATAAGTTGGCCCACTGTACGGGATAGCATGATCAAATTCAACCTCTGGGAACCTCATTCTGGAAATGTCAGATGCCTTATTTTCAAGCCTGTGTTGAATGTTGTGAAGTGACATCCTTATTGTCAGAAACTACTTAAATAAGTTATATTATTCTACACAGCTGATGCCCAGAGATACTAGTCGCCCAGGCTTTGAAAAGTTTTTAAAATGAACCATATTCATTTTCACCAGATTTAAACTTTTTTCCTTCCTGATTTGGAATGAATGAATGAAGATACATTACACACACAATTCCCTTGGCATGTCCTACAGCTCATATCCTCAACCCATAAGTAAGAAACTTCATCTGAGGTAGGCCCTGCAAATCACACCTTTTCGATTCGAATCGAATATCGAATCGAATCATGTATATTATTCAAAATCGAATCAAACCTCAAATCGAATCAGTGGAGTCTTAAAGATGACCAGTGAGGGTTGGGGTGCTACATGTATAAACTTTATTTGTTCTGATTATGATGGCTCAAGTCACAACTGATAACTTAATCTTCTACATCATCAAGATTTGCCTTTGTCAAATGCATGCTTTGATGATATAGTTGAAATAATTAGGGCTGTCACGATTTTTTAATTTAGGAATCGATTAATTGTCGCAAATAATCGATAATAATCGATTAATCGTACCTAGATGAACCCCCCTCTCCCTCTCTTTGAAGTCGTTAAAATGAGTTCAGGTCAGTTGACCTACCTCAAGGAAACAACGATCCTCTTTTAGGTACATTCTAAGTTTTGAACTTTTGAACCGTCAGTGTAATAATCAAGACTGGTCTTGATTATTGCACTGACAGTTCAAAAGGTCAGAACATCAAAGCTTTGAATGTACCTAAAAGACAAATGCTTCTAACGGCTTCTTGAGGTTTAACGTCGATGTTCTTGACATTTTACCTTTAGAAACGATAGTTTTTTCATCAATTTTTTTGAAAAATTATTAAACGTCTAAAACGGGGTAAAATTTAGCGATTCTTCGACAACGAAAAATACTAATTGATTTCTCATGACCGATCGACAATCGTTTAATCGACTAATCGTGACAGCCCTAGAAATAATACCCTCTATGGATTATAGTTAATCGTCGACATTGCTTAGAAACCTTTTTATTTGTATTTAACTGTGGTAGGCTCCAATTATAATGGAATTAGCATGGCTGGTAACATGAGTGAAGATGTTATTTATGTTGATGTATCGGAAGTTAAACTCAGTCTTTTATTTCAGCATTATTTATGAACGATTTCCATCTGAACTATACGTTTTGTGAGGTGATGAAGATGACTAATACCAAGCTACATTCCTATTAAAAAGATTTGAGAGGAAATGAACTGGGCAGCCAATTTCAAATTGAACCGAATATCTACTTAAGATTCGTAATCAAATTGACCACCCCGGCCACAGTCGTCTGCCTAAAGGTGAAATTCTCTGGACAGTAAACGTCCTCCTGACCCTGATTTGTGTGACTATTAATTCCATCAAAGACCCCTCAAAATCTGCCATCCCAAACAGCAATCTTCGCAGGTTGAAGGAGGCCATAAAGCGCAATTTGTGCCATATCTACATAGTGTATCTTCACGGTCACCCGCAGTCACTTATCTAATACAAGCTATAGGTCTGCAGAATTCCAAAGGTGAAATTACAGGGTTTTTTTTGTTGGTTTCAAATCTCTGTTTGTAAAGCAAGATCTCTCGGGTGCAATCCAATCACCGAACCTAATTCGCATTGTGCGATTCAATGTTTTTTCTGATTTTCCATGCGCTCATCCAACCTTCCAACTCAAAAGTGATAGAACTACAGATAAGCAGCATAACAATACACCATTATAGCCCTTCTCAGTTTGTAACGATAAATTGAACAACCATTTTTACGAGTGTTTTCCAATCAGTTAACAAAACTTCATTAGTATTTTCGAAAATGTTGATGCCACTAAATCAGCTCCCTTGACATTCTCCATAATCACCAGACATTCTCCACAATCATCCTCTACAACTTTTTTTTTTACGTTTGGGTGGATCAGTTTGAAATTTGCCACGTGGAAGTTGAATCATGAACTGCACAAAAACCAGTTATACTTTTCTGCATCCAAATACCAATCCATCTTCTGGGTCTGTATTCAGCATGATCAGTCCAGCAAAGCTGAAAGCCCATTCCTTACCTGAAGATTCAGGCAATCATATGATATGTTATGGTGCAAAATATATTTCTTTTGTACTTGTACAGGCTATACTTATCTACATAAGATGGGCATGGTGAGTGTTAAAAGTTAATTGCATCTTGAATCCAAATTTTCAAGCCTGCATCAATACACTACATGATGTGTAATCATATTACACAAACCATGTCCAGTACCTTAAAATGATTGAGTGGTCCACCTGGCAGGGTGAAACAAAAAGTGCCCCTGTAAGCCAAAAATGGCTCTCTTGGGGTCTTTTGAGGTGAACCATAATGGCCCTCACGAAATTTTGAGAATGGCAGGCCTGAAAAGTACCGTTCTCAAGACTTCTTTGAATTTAGCTCAAACCTTCTGGATCCTATAGCTAATCTTGTTAGCTCACCTGACTGAAATTTAGAGCATGGAGGTTTTTCGGTTGGGTTTCAGTTTTTGCCGCAAACCAAAAAACCAGACTGATGGGCACAAAAAAACGGCCATACGTTTTTTGCATACCTTGACTTTAAACTTCAAAATTTACAACAACCCCCCCCCCCCCCCCCCTCGTAATCTCATATTGAAAATGGCAGCGAACGTCTGCAGAACGGTTAAATCCAAAAGCGATTATTTCCATATAATTATGTCCGGGTATAATATAAGTCGCTCCCAAATTGCACCTAATATTTCCAGCCAAAATACTTCCCCTGCGACTAATACCTTTGTATAAGTCCACCGCGACTGTGAGAATAGCTGGTGGGGCCTACACATGAACGATTATGGCCAGTGAGTGTGGGCTTTTATTACATGAAATTAGGTGAGTGTCGGAACACGTGAACTTTTTTTTTTTTTTTTTTTCATTTCAGTCGTATTTATCTCATCTTAAATGCCTGAAATAAAATAATCAAAATTATACAGGGTTATTTACTTTGACCTTTTATTCCCTATGGGATACTCGCCGTAAATCCATTTTATTTTGCACATAACAATATGAGGGAGAGATCATACTCAGTACGTCAAAAGGAGGCGAGAGGTCTAGTAAGGTTCGAGGAACAGGACAGTGAATGGAGTCCCAGTATTATGGCAATGTTAAACATAACAGAAAAGTTACAAGTCCTAATTAGTTATTTTATCGAAATTAAAATTGAATACAAAATAACAAAACAGGCATCTAATGTATAACAGTGACGGTGCAAGGATTTAGATTCGGAGGGTGGGGGGTGGTTGTGGCCTGAGCCAGGGTTGTGGTATGGGAGAGTGTGTCCCCCACCCATTTGTTTGCGATCTGTGGGCCCTGACACAGAAAAAAAATCATATTTTGGATTATTTGGATGCCATTGGAGCGATATCTGAGCATTTCTACAATGCCTGACGTGGTCGTCTTCAATGGTGCCCAGATTGTGTCAGATAGCAATTTGAAGTTTGGTTTTGGGGGGCGCATGGTAAAAGCATGGGGGGTGGGGGGTCTCCTATGGCACTGCCACTGATGTATAGCATTTACCAAATAGAACATATCCAAGAAAACAATCAAATGACATACAATCTACCCCAAATTCAGATTAACACTTTGTCAGCTGAGTGCTGGTGAAGTGTGCTATGTCCCAGTACTGCCAGTAGGACATAGCACACGTTAAATAGCTCTCAGGTGACATTTCTAGTGTCTTTTCTGGTAATTCGATAGTGTTTAGATTAATTGAAGGGCCTGGAAATAATACCGAAAAACCAAACCGAAACCGATGTTTAAAAAAAAATAAAACCAAAACTGAACCTGGATAAAAAAAAACTCCAGTCCATGCACTACTGAAATTCAGGGTGAGCTATAGTGATCACTCACCATCTGTTGTCTGTCATATGTGAACATGGCATTTGTGACTTCTCCTCCAAAACCGCTGCTCCTCCAAAAATAGAAATATTTTCAAATGCCCATATTTCAAAAACTCTATGTTAATTGGTATGAAATATTTTTAGGACCAGTAGAATGGAATGGTGAAAAAAAATACCATTAGTTTTATCATTGTCTACTTAAGAGGGAATTGAAAAAATGCGGAGTCAGCATAGTTGAATTTTTAGCTCATCTTGACAAAGTCAAGCTGAGCTAATCTCATCGCTCTCCGTCCGTTGTCCGTCGTCCGTCAACACCATGTTTTGGTCTTCTCCTCCAAAGCCACTGGGCCAATTCAAGTGAAAGTTTGTGTGAGTGATGGTCCCAAAGGGGCATTTCATTTTTGTTCAACTCAGCATGCCCAGCCCCATAGAGAGGGAGTGGAGGAAAATGCTCCAAAATATTTTTAAAATCTTCTTCTCAAGAACCAGTGTGTACAATGACTTGATGATATTTGCTATGGAGCTTCCATATGAGGTGTAGAATCAAGTTTGTTCAAACGAAGTTCGTGAAGTAATATTTGGCTTTGTAATAGGAGGGGTAAGATTTTTGGCCCCGCCCAAAATTTCTATTTTCTGAACTGATGGTCCTGTATGAACCAAATTTGGTTTGTGATAGTATTGGGTCATAAGTACTTGACCCATGCAAAAAAAAAAATTCCCGCATCCCCATGGGAACCCTGGGAGCTAAAAATAGAAATATTTTCAAACGCCCATATTTCCCAAACCCCACGGAACAGAGAGCTTTTATTTGGTATGAAGTATCCTTATGACCAGTAGAATTGAATGGTAAAAAAATATTGCCATCGGTTATGTTAGGGTGTTTTGTAATGGGCATCGAAAAAATGCTGAGTCAGCATATTTGCAAAAATTTTTAAAAATCTTTTCTCCAGAACCAATCACCAGAATCTTTTGATATTTGGTATACAGCATTCATAGGGGGGTCAGATGAAAGTTTGTTGAAATAAAGCTCATTGGTTCATATTTGGGCTCTCTACAGGAGCCCGAAGTTTTAACATGGGGTAATATGAGGAATATTCTTTAAAAATCTTCTTCTTCAGAACCACCAGTCAGAATCTTTTAATATTTGGTATACATCATTGTTATGAGGGTCAGATTCTAGATTGTTCAAACCAAGTCCCAAGGTTAATATTTGGGCTTCCTACGGAAGCCCAAATTTTATCTTTGTTCAATATGGAGGGTAATTTAAAAAAATCTTCTTCTTCAGATCCATCAGTCAGAATGCCTTAATATTTGGTATGCAACATCTCTGTGGGGTCAGATTCAAGTTTGTTTAAATCGGATCCATAGGTTAATTTTTGGGCTCGCTGTGGTAGCCCAAATTTGAACTTAGTGCAATTCGAAGAAATTTCTTTACAATTTCTCTTCTTCAGATCCAACAGTCAGAATGCTTTCATATTCGGAACACAACATCTCTAGGGAAGTCAGATTTAACTGTGTTCAAATCAAGAGTCTGGGTTAATATTTGGGCTCTCTAAGGGAGCCGGAATTGGCCATTTTGCTGAAGAATTAAAAATTTTGTATTCAGTACCCTCTAGAGGTACTAAGATTAATCCACATAGGTTGTATCAAGGGGCTTCATAGGGGAGCTCTACATTTTACTTATGATCAACTGAAGAAAAGGCATGATGCCCAGATTATTTTTGTCACTCCTGAGGGACTCAAGGATTGACAGTGTAGCCTATGGAGATGGCTTGCTTAATGTAGACTCATTCTTGGATTCTGTTTAAATTGTGTTCTGTACAAGATGAGCTTTTCCGTGGGGCCTCTTGTTTTTTTTTAAAAATCTTCTCCAACAACACTTACCAGAATCTTTTGATGTTGGGTATACAGCATCCATAGCAGGGTCAGATACAGTTTGGTAAAATTAAGTCCCTTGGTTCATATTTGGGCCTCAATACAGGAGCCCAAAGTTTAACTTGGTTCAGTATGTCAAGTTCTCTTTAAAGAATCTTCTTCTCCAGAAACACAAGTCAGAATCTTTTAATATTTGGTATATAACATTGTTACAGGGGTCAAAATCACATTTGTTCAAATCATGCCCCCAGTTAAAATTTGGACTCCCTGTGGGGGCATGAATGTTAAGTTGGTGCAACATAAGGAATAATCTTTAAAAATCTTCTTCAGATCCCCCAGTCAAAATTTTTTGATTTGGTATTCAGCATCTTTTGGGAAGTCAGATCTTATGTTTGTTCAAACCAAGTCTCTTTGTTAAATGGAGCCGAAATTGAAACTTCCAATATGAGGAATATTCTTCAAAACTCTTTCTCCAGAACCATCACTCAGAATCTTTTCATATATGGAAAACAGAATTTTTACAGGGGTCAGATTAAGATTTGTCCAAGTCATGCCTATCTTCTTCTTCAGAACCACCAGTTAGAATCTTTTGATGTTCGGCATACAGCATCCTTAGGGAGTTCAGATCTAAGTTTGTTCAAACCAAGTCCCTGAGTTAATATTTGAGCTCGCAATTGGGGCCCGAAGTTTAACTTAGTCCAAAATGAAGGATAGTCTTTTAAAATTATTTTTCTCCAGAACCATTAGTCATAATCTTCTGATATATGGTTTTTAGCTTAACTTGACATAGTCAAGATAAGCTATTGCCATCACGCGTGTGGAAGTCTGTTAGTCTGTGAGTCTGTTCACATTTTCCTTTAGCACGGGCTACACCCCGCAGTTCTTGTTTGATCATCACAAAATTTCATTTGCAGGTTTGGGGTCATGTCTAGATGAGAACGTCCCCTTTTGGTCGCGATCGGGCAACCGGTATGGCTGCCCGAGCCCAAAACCCGAAAACCATTAGCACAGTCTACAGGTAGTATTTATGAAGGGATTTCATTGTAACTTGGTAGGATGCCTCTGTACAATGCCTAGATGAGAACGTCCCCTTTTGGGCATGATCTATCAACCGTGATGGCTGCCCAAGCCCGAAACCCAAAAACTTTTAGCATAGTCTGCAGGTCATGTTCCATATGCAGGGATTTCATTGTAACTTGGTAGGATGACTCCTTATGATCTCTAGATGAGAATTTCCCCATTTGGGTGTGATCTGCCAACCGTGACGACTGCCCGAGCCCAAAACCCGAAAACCTTTAGCACAGTCTACAGGTCATATTTATTGAGGAATTTCATTGTAACTTGATGGGTTGACTTCATACAATGTCTAGAAGAGAAAGTCACCTTTTGGTCCTGATAGGGCTATTGTGACGGCTACAGGGCCCGAAACCCAAAAACCTTTAGCACAGTCTACAGGTCATATTTATGAAGGGATTTCATTGTAACTTGGTAAGATGACTCCAAATAATGTCTAGATGAGAACGTCCCATTTTGATCGCGATCATTCAGCCTTGATGGGTGACGAGCCCAAAAACCTTTAGCATAGGCAAAAGGTCATATTTATGGAAGGATTTCATTGTAACCTGTTAGGTTGACTCCATATAATGCCTAGATGATGACATACCCTTTTGGTCGTGATTGGTCAGCTGTGATGGCTACAGGTGCCCGAAGCCTGAAAACCTTGAGCACAGTATACAGGTCATATTTATAAAGGGATTTCAGTGTAACTTCGTAGGATCACTCCAGATGATGCCCAGATAAGATTGTCCCCTTTGGTTGCGATCATTCAACCATGATGGCTGCCCGAGCCCAAAGCCCGAAACACTTTAGCACAGTCTACGGGTCATATTTATGAAGGGATTTCATTGTAACTTGGTAGGTTGACTTCATATAATGTCTAGATGAGAACGTCCCCTTTTGGACACGATTGGGCAACTATGATGGCTACAGGAGCCCAAAGCCCGAAAACCTTTAGAACAGTCTACAGGTCATTTTCAAGAAAATCTTCTTTGAAACTACAAGGCCAAATGGTTTGAAAAAACTTCGTGTGACTGATGACTGTAACCCCCTCTACCAATGATCCTTATTTTAATCTTCATCGAGTTGCAATTATGGCTGCAACTGTGGCTTATAGTTAATATAGAAACCCTATAGGAAATCACATTTTCATCATCTTCACTGAAAGTACTGAGCCAATGTGAACCAGACTTGGCAGGCATTGTCTATGAGAGGTTCTCTACAACTGTTACTCATTTTATTCCTGTTGGGTGAAAAAACGTGGCAGCCAGAAGCATTCTTTGATTCTGATTGGTCAGTTTTGAAAACTCTTCTCCTCTGAAACCACAGGGCCAAATGTTTTGAAACTTTGCATGGTTGATAACTGGGACACCCTTCACCAACATTCCTAATTTTAATATTGATCGTTTTGCAAACATGGCCACAATTGCGGTTTATAGTTACTATAGAAAAAACCTATAGGGAATCACATTTTCATCTTCTCTCTGGAACTATTGAGCTGACGTGAACCAAAACTTGGCAAGAATGGTCTATAGGAGGCCCTCTACAAACGATTCTTTTTTTGTTCCCATTGGCTGGAAAATATGGCCACCAGAGACATTCTATGATTCTGTTTGATGGATTCAAATGTTTTGCAACTTCATGTGATTAAAGACTGGGACACCTTCTACCAATGATCCTCATGTAATTTTGATGTAATGTTGCAAACATGGCCACAATTGCAGCTCATAGTTACCATGGAAAGCCTATGGGAAATCACATTTTTATATGTATTTCCAGGTGAGCGATTACAGGCTCTGTAGAGTCTCTTGTTTTTATTAAAAACATCGCATACAGGGAACAGAAATTAACATGTTCCCAATTATCACAATTCTTGTCTTATTTCATAATCCTTTCATAAACATTGAACATTATCCTTTTGATCAAACACAACACACAAGTTAAGCTACAGTGTCATTGACACTTTCATTGGAACCCTTTCAGGTGTTGGATTCAAGTATGTTAAAATCAAGCCCATCGGTTAGTAACTGGGCTCAGTATGGGGGCCTTAATTTTAACTTAATGCGATGCGGTGATTAAAAAATCTTCTTCAGATCCACCAGTCAGAAACTTTTAATGTTTGGTATACAATATCCTTACAGGGGGCAGATTTAAGTTTGTTCAGGTCAATCTTCTTGATTAATATTTGGGTTCTCTATTGGAGCCTGGATTTTTACTTTGTTTTTATGAGGAATATTCTTTAAAAAAAATTTCTTCTAAACCCCAATCAGAATCTTTTGATATATGGTATACACCATCCTCAGTAGAATTCAAGTTCATAAAAATCAAGTCCTCAGCTGGTTAAAATTTGGGCTCCCTATTTGGGCCTGAATTTTAACATAATTCAATAAGAGGTATATCTTTTAAAATCTTTTCCAGAACTAGTCAGAATCTTTCGACAGACAGTATACAACATCCTTACAGGGTCAGATTCAAATTTGTTGAAATCAAGTCCTTTGGGTAATAATTGGGCTTTCTATGGGGGGGGGGGGGGGGGGGGGGGGGGAAGCTGAACTATAACTTTGTGCAATATGGAGAATCATCTTTAGAAAAAAATAAAAAACATTCCGATCCACCAGTCAAAACCTGTTGATATCAGAACCCTGGTTAATATTTGGAGTCCCTATTTTACCCGACTTTTCACTAAGTGCAATATAAGGAATAATCTTAACAAATCTTCATATCCACTGGTCAGAATCTTTTGATATTTGGTGTACAGCATCCTTAGAGAGGTCAGTTCTAAGTTTGTTTAAACCAAGTCCCTGTTTGGGCTCCCTATTGGAGCTCAAATTTTAACATAGTCCAATGTGAGGAAAAATCTTTGAAACTATTTTATCTGGAACCACAAGTCAGAATCTTTTGGTATATGGTATACTGAATCCTTAGGAGAGCGGTGGCGTTGCGATGATAACCATTTCCTGTCAGATCACCGAACTTAAGCAACGTCAAGCCCAGTTAGTCCTCGGATGGGTGACCATCAGAGCGATCGATTTGGACTCCCCACGTTGTGTCCTTGGGCAAGGCACTTAACCCCGATTGTCCACATGGGGGCACGATGGCACCGTGTACTGAGGCGTACTGCACGTCAGTGGTGCACATGTCTTCAACCAATCTAACCCTGCCTGTGCTGCAGTGCGGAGTTACGATGTTGGGAAGCTGGCAGCTGCTCGTCGTTGCTTGGTGGTTCTCTCCGGGTACTCTGGCTTCCTCCACCCGTAAAACTGTCACGGTCATGATTAGCCATTGTGCATAAGTATGTGACCTAAACCACCAATAAATAAATAATTCCTTCTTTAAACAACTTTGTAAGGTGAGTCCCCCAGGCCTCATGGGGTCTCTTCTTCTATACCATATCTGTTTGAAGGTATTTGTGCAAACTTGGATTTGATACATTAACAAGCTAGACAGCTCTTCATATCACAACCACAGTAAGCCTGTCACGAATGATCGGAAAATCGATCAACCGTCGATTGAGGTCATAATCGACGATTTTTTTCAATGATCGATTATTTGACTGGACATGTGCTGTCATACCTTTTTGTTAAACAAAGGGGAAATATTGATTCACAAGCTATTGTTTCACATAAAGGACCTATTTCGACACCAAATGTGTGTGTGAACGGGGTTAAAACATAAAACCAATATATAGCTTCAAGTCGCGGCACCACGCGAGTTAAAGTTAGCCGAAACCCAGTCATCATCGTATGCGTGATCACTCAGTTCCCAATACTTCTCATTCCTTTGATGTGTGTCATGTGACCAGCCAAAAAAAACATCAACATTTTTACGAGGTTGTATTTAATAAATCCCTGGAAAGATTTGAGCCCCCCCCCCCCCCTTAAGGGAAAGCATTTTCACACTAAACGGGCTGAATCATTATCATTCTTGGGCTGAACTTTCCGGTTCCAGCATCGCTGGCTCACGACCATTAGCGGTGATAACAATTTAACAAAAATAACGTAACACTCGATGATGCCTTACTGTCAATGGCTACATTGTATACCTTGCCAATAAAACATTGTCGAGTGTTGAGTTGTTTTTGTTTTTATCAATTTGATACTTGATAAGCAATTTTAATATACGGAAAGTAAAGAGGGAAAAACTTTGAAATGCCATGTTATTTATTTTTAAAGTATGATTTATTTTGTTCTCCAACGTACCGCAACTGGAAGTTTCATTTGCACGTGTAAAGCTTTGTTGACTTGACATTCCCTGAGGCTAAATTCATAATCATTACGCATTGAGTGCGGATGGTGCCATTAGTGAGTTTAGTATGCATTTTTCTATGATTTGAAGTTTGAATCTATGCGAAGTAGATTCTGTTTTGTCAAATTTCTCAAGGTTTGGTGTTCGTTTGCTTCATTTACGATTAGGATATTTTAATTTTTAACCCCCCCCCCCCCCCCCCCCCAAGTTATTTCATAGACGAAGTTCTAGGAAACGAGACAGAAATATTAACCATAAATAATCGAATAACCGTCGATTTTTATGACCAAATAATCAATTATGAATATTCATAATCGTGACAGCCTTAAACCACAGGTGATGAAACTCAGCCTTTTTACAATGTGCCAGTACAGCTGAATTTGTGTGTTGTTAACGGAGATTTTTCTTTATTATATTATTTAGGAACCAGATGATAAAGGTGAGAAAGAAAATGAAGTGGAGGCTGATGAAAATGAAGATGATTTGGGAGTTGAAGAGCTGAATCTTCAGCTTCCAGCTAGGAAAAAGAAGAAAAAGAAAATCAAGTTTGAAGATTTAGATGCACAGAAGGATGAGGAAGAAGAAGGTATTTTTTCATTTTAGTTTTTTTAAGATTTTTTTGTTCAGAATAAGAAAATTCCACATGGTCAAAACAGTTAAACAGAACTCAATTAAGGCCTGAAAAAATTACAAAAACAAACAATCACATGGGATCGTGTGCACCCCACCCTTTGTAGTCACTTTCTAAGCTTAGTTAAGTAGAGCTGTAGGTTAACCGCAACTGAACCGAGGTTTTTAGTTTTTTTTAAAAAAACGAAACCGTCGACATCCCTTAATCTAAGGTTTTTTGTTTTTTATTAAATACTCTCTTGCTGCAGAAATTCACAGAATGTAGCCATCCCAGAGTAGTGAGAGTACCCAGACACTGCCAATGGCAGTGTCTGGGTACTCTCACTACTCTGGGAAGGCTACATTCTGTGAATTTCCGACATTTCAGTTGAGTTGTGTTTGCAGCTTTCCTCAAGTTGTGTGTAGGTGTCAGACCTCGCAAAATGGCCAAGCACAATAAAAGTTCTGTATATTTAGGTAATTATTATATTGGCCTTCCTGATTCTTCATGTATTATAGCTTATTTCGGGCATTCATTGAGTTTCACTGAATTTCACTGCCATTCAGTTATGACTCCGGACATAAGAATGAGTTTTATTGAATTTTATTTGGCCTCATGAACAAACCGAAAACCGAACCGAACCGAACCGAGGTTTTATTCCACCTGAAAAATCAAAACCGAAACCGAACAAGAAATTTAAAAATCTCAAGCGCTGTAGTTAAGTAAGCAAACTAAATTTAATGCCAAGCCCTGTCCTGAACTGGGTGGTCATAATGACTACCCAGTTCAGGGCACCAAAACTAAAATTGCAACAACATATTTATGCCATCGTGAAAATGAATAAACTTTCAATAAAGAAGTGAACTTACTATTCAAATTATCAATAAAAAATCAATATCCACGAAAGTGCGAACCATGGTCACGCTGTTGTGTTATGTTGAAACGAAAAATGGTAAGTTGGGCCTGTAGAGTTTAGCTTACGAAGTCTCCAAAACTGCTTAAAATTCAGAATTTAAATGTTTCATTGGTAAATTACATATATTGTACTTACTATAGTGTAGCAATTGACTAATCAAAATGTGTTGTGCAGTCACATGTCAAATAGAATGTGTCCCATAGTTATCTGTATGCTATTAGAGCTACATGGCACCAACACTGTATATAATTATTTGTCAACATTAATTTAGTCCAGCAATAATACAAATAAATGTCACATTGATACTTATTGCTAATTGTTAATGGAATTTGCCCTGTTGAAAACAGAATGTCAAGTTTATAGCAACAATAAGTTGATCGAGTACAAGTTTGAGGTATGACAATGTCTATCCAACAAAATAATTTGTTGGGTAACAAGTTTCATATTACCTAATTTTTTAATATAATAATTGAGTAATTTGATTTCGAAGAATTAAAACTGTACTATATATATTACTCATTTCCTACAACCCCCCCCCCCCCCCCCCCCCCCCAGATTAGAATAGTTGTGAATAGAGGCTTAACGTTCATTGTCCACTAAAAGTAGATTCATCAGAATCAGGTATTGGCTGGCAGACCATTGACCTTCTGGATAACGAGTCATTTTGCTTGTCAGTTAATCACCATAAATAATATTTATCTGTTGAAATTGCGAAATTGCCGCCATCAGGGAGAAAATGGCGTCAACAAAAATATGCCACAGTTAAGACTTTCAGCAGTGTAATCCTGACCAGCGGTAACTATTGTGTCCTTGAGCAAGACACTTAAGCATGATTGCCAGCATTGGGCATGTTGGCACTGTGTACTAAGGGTACAGCAGATTGATGGTGCACTTATCCAATAATTTTTCATTATTTGTGCACCTTAGATTTTTTTCTTATTTTAATTTCCGTCTTGCGGACAGTGTCAGCGTGCTAACTTAAACAATCATCATGCTGTTTTTACCAGATTTGCTCTGTATTCTGCACAAGAATGTCTTGTATGAGTTTAAAAACCATTTATTTTAGGTGTTATGTCCCTTTGATTGTTTTCTTATTTGAATGCTTGACCTTTTTTTGAATTTCCGACTTGTAGGCAGTGTCAGCATGACAACTTGGAACAACCATTATCCCATTGTTACAAAATTTGTCCTATGCCTTTTGGGATTGTTTCATAGTATCAGTAGTTTCAGGATGCAAAGCTCTGGTTTAAATTATGGATTTCAGATATAGCTTATAACGTCTCCTTTGACAAAGCTCTTTCCAATGTGTCCTCATGTTATATATTGTAAGTAAGAAATGAAATGGCTTGACATTTAGGAAAAAATTCCAAGTGTTCTTAAAGGTTTGACTACGTACTTGTTCTTACTTTGTGTTTCAGAAGAAGATGGAACAGATGGTACAAATGAGAAATCTTGGATTGGTTCAGACAGAGATTACACATATGATGAGGTGAGAATTCACATCATAGAGGATCAGTGCTCTTTCAGTCCTATATTTATTTTCCTTAGGGCCTAAAAAAGTAAAAAATCTGTATTTTTATACTGTACCAATGACCCAGACTTAGCTGGTGCTAACTCCACAAAAACCAGGGCCAAACACAAATTTTGCCCCCCAATCCCCAAAATTTGCATCCAAAACAAAAAGAAATCATGTCCTAAAGGACCTCCATAGTACGACTCTACTGCGCATGCGCAGTGACGCAGTCGTCCCGAAATTGGCGCCAAATATCATTCTCTGTTTGGCCCTTCATCAGTCAACATCTCACTGATCTTTGTGCTTGTAAATCTCAGTTTAAAGGATGCCAGACACGTAATTCTTGGAGAAAATGTGATTCTAAGGAGGATAGAAGGAGGAGAGGAAAAAAGAAGTGGCAAAAAATAATCAGGGCTGTACTTAAAATTTTTTGTTAAAATTATGTTAAGTTGCCTATTTTCGAGGCAAACGCCTCTTGTTGTCATTCTTGCTAATTGTTGCACTGCTTATTCAGTGTTTCCTCTCCCCTAACCTTCTAAAGTCCCCCCTTGCAATTCTCCCATGCTTTTGGCATATTTTTGAGAAGTTTCATTTCTAAAAATTCCCTGGGAGAGTTGCTTGGTTACAGAATGTTTTCTGTTATTTTCCCCATAGTTACGTTTTCACCCATGGGTGTATAACGTTTGTGTTCTGCATCTTCCATCTGATGTTCTGCAGATTCTCCCCTGGGAGTCTCTGTTTTGCATCAGATAGAGTGTAATTGAGGACTGATTCCGGGCCAGTTTTTTCAGTGCCTGGAGTCATGTTTTCTTCTGTGTTTACACTGTTTGTTTTCATTGGCAACAGCCTTTTTTGAGGGGGGCTGTTTGCCTTTGAGGTAGTTTATCTCATTATAAGATACATTTATATTATCCGAAAGTGTCTCATTAATTATTTTATATAATTTTAAAATTTTTGACCACACTTTGCCATCGGATCCATCGGGGCTCAACGTTACTTTTCAGCAACTTGGGCTTCTCTGAAAAAATATTTTTTCAAAATTATTTTGTTTTGCAATTGTTTTTTCATTTATTAATGGATCATGTTATTATGTATCTTTGTGTCAGGGGTTTTTGCGAGTAACTAGGACTTATTGTTGTTCTTTCACAATGAAGGGAACTTGTTCAAATTGTAATAGGAAGAAATCTTCCTCTGACTTTCATGATTATTGCATAAATTGTAGTCAGTGTTCTCGCATTAATCCCTGTCCTGTATGTGAACATTGGGATGAGAAACATTGGAAACGTGTGTCACGATATGTTGTTTCTGGAGAAAGAGCGATGCCGGCTCTTTCTCCACAAGGTCACTCTACTCTCTCAGTTTCTATTTCAGAGGAACCAGAACAGGGTGATGTTTCCATGTTATCTTCTTCAAGTGTGAGTCCGTCGTCACAATTAAATACAGAGCTAGCGGCAAAAGTGCTCATGGAGATTAGACAAATGTCGTCCGCTAGCTCGCCCGGTGTAGCGTCCATTCACCGAATGGTTCGGCAGCCGGGTTCGTCCGATGCGGTCCAAGAGGAAATTTTGGGTGATGCGAGCACTATAAAAATAATAGATGCACACCCAGTGACGGCGGATAGTGAACGAGAACGGAGGAAGCCTTTTAGTCCGGTTCCTAGCTCGTCCAGGTCCAGCCGGGCCGCGAGCGAGAGAGGCCCCTCTCTCGTACAACAACATCTGGGACCAGATGTTGTGGTACAAAATGTGTCTTTAGCGGAGCATACGTCCGTCACTCGGGACGCTCCGTTGTATAAGCAGTCCGCAGAGACTGTTAAGGCTTCCTCTTCTCGCCGGCGCACACGACCGCACCTTGGCTGCGTGACCTCCGATATCTTGCCAGCTTCGCCGATGAAGGATTATTCGGCGACCAGGTCACACCATCCGGCAGCCAGGGATTCGAGACCGATGGACTCCGGACGTTCGCATAGGAAAAGTATGCGGGAGCCATCTGATGCGGAGCTGCCCTCGGCAAAGCAGCGAAAGACCGCTCCTCCGCAGGTCTCGACGTCGGACATTCTAGTGCAGATAGCACAGCTTATCGCAGGATCCCAGCAGCCGACAGAGACGGTGTCGGATCGAGAATTATCCGACGGCGCTGGGTCGGTACGCTCCGCCGAAGCATCGGGGGGCGGACGACCGGGAACATCGGGAGGTCCGACCGGATGGTGAAAGGGATACGGATGAATTGGAGCTATCCCTTTCGGAACAACACAAAGCTGCCGTAGACTTCATCCGGCACTTTCTTCCTCAAGTTGTTCCGTCGGGCCAGACTGCTGCGCTTCCGGACAGGAGAATTATAGCGTCATTGGACTCTGATTTTTTCGAGCGGTTCAGGGACATCGCTCCCGAGTTTCCGTCGCAGTCCAATAATGTTGCAAGAACATTTGAATTATTGAACGACGCTATTTTTAAACTTGCTTCCAGGACAGGGAAAGCAGGCTTCTTGTCCGCAAATACTCTCAACCTGCCTTTCATTAATGCAAGGAATAAATTCGACACGGCAGGTCAGGGTATACCGAGAGTTCCTCTGCGTATGGACGACGAGGCGGAAGACTTAGAGCTATCATTACCGTCGTCAGCTTCTATTCCAACCGCAGTGTTGGAAACAGCTATTGCGTCTAACAGAGCCAATTTAGATGCCTTATCTTACGCAGATCATCTTACGAAGGCGTTATCACTGCGTCTTCAAGGGGAAGAGTTTCAGGATATACAATCCTCCTTAAGACTTCTTTCAAGGGCAGTAGCTTATTCCACGTGTAACTCCGCCCTTTCAGTGGCAAATCTGGAGTTGGTTAGACGTGACGCAGCCCTGTCTACATCCACACTAGTGGATTCTAAGGTGAAGAACTCTCTTAGAGTCGCTTCGGTCTCAGGAGATCTTCTCTTTGACGGCAAGCTTTCCGCTATTTATGATAATATTAAAAAGAAAGCTAGTGATTCTCTGTTGTTTAGATCCGCTCCTAAAAGGTCGGATTCAGCAGACACGAATAAGGCGGGCACTTCTGGGTCTTATCCGCCCAAGAGAGGTTCCTATAGAGGTTCCGGTGCGTCCTCTAGCTCTTATTCGAGAGACCGTCAGGATAGCGACTCTCGTTCGGGACGTCCTTCAGGCCGGGACAATCGGTCGGACGCCCCGAGGTCGACGAGGCGAGGTGCGGGTCGTGGAAGACGTGGTTTCTCCTACCGCAGGCCTCGCAGATCCAGGAGGTGATGGCTCAAACCTCTATCGCGTTCCGGTTGGCGGAAGGTTGTCGAGTTTTTCTCAAGAGTGGGCGTCGATTACGGACGACCCGTGGGTGAGAGGAGTGACTTCGGAAGGTCTAAAGATATCCTTCAAACGAAAGCCTCCATTAACTCGAAGTCCAAAGTGGACTCATCTTCCGTCAAACCCTCAGAAAAGAGACGCTCTGCTATCAGAGGTGCAGTCTCTTTTAATGAAGAACGCGGTAGAGGTCGTAGAAAACCAGGAATCGCTGGGATTCTACAGCCATCTGTTTCTGGTTCCGAAACCAGACGGCTCGTTCCGTCCAGTCATAGATTTGAGCTGGATAAACAAGCTGATCATCGCTCCGAAGTTTTATATGGAGACGATTCGATCGGTCAGAGCGAGTATTCGGGTGAACGATTATGCAACGAGCATAGATCTCAAAGATGCGTACTTTCACGTCATGGTACATCCGACATTCCGAAAGTATCTACGCTTCGCAGTCCTAGGAGTGGTGTATCAGTTCCGGGCCATGTGCTTCGGATTGAATCTAGCACCCTGGGCTTTCACTCGGGTAATGAACTCGGTAATGATCTACTTCCGAGCTCATTCGTCTGCGGTAACGTCGGCCTACCTGGACGACATTCTTCAGAGGTACGGCAACGAGTTAACGCTTCAGAACGATGTTCAGAATCTTCTTCTATTGCTCCGACGTCTCGGTTTCATAGTAAACGAGGAGAAGTCGGATCTGGTGCCGTCCAAGTCATTCACTCATCTGGGAATGAGCTTCGAGACGCACAACAATCTCGTTCGTCTGCCGTTAACCAGAGCGAAATTAGTCAGTTGTTACGCTCGCTATTGTCTAAATACAGACAAAGTCACAGCGAGAGAATTTATGAGACTGATAGGTCTGTGCGGAGCCGCTGCGGATCTCATTCCGATGGGACGGCTACGCACACGGCCTCTTCAAATTTTCTTGACTCAGAATTGGAGTGTGAAAATTCATTCGCTCGATGTAGACGTTCTCTTGTCAGATCAAGTGAAACAAGAGATTCAGACTTGGGCAAACATTCAGTGGTTAACTCAAGGAGTTCCGCTGCAGTTGCCGGATCCGAGTTTTACCATTATGACGGATGCCAGTCAAACAGGTTGGGGTGCATCATTAATCCCAACGGATTCGAGATGCCAGGGTCTTTGGGATCCGCAATTCCTGTGCAAGCACATAAACATCAAGGAAATGATGTCAATTTGGCTTGCGTTACGTCACTGGATGGACATTATTCACGATGCTCATGTCCAAATCCTATCCGACAATACGACAGTAGTGGCGTATATACGGAATCAGGGAGGCACTCATTCAGTTCCGTTGTTCAATCTAACGGAAAGAATCCTTCTGTTTGCGTTGGAACATCACGTTCTTCTTTCGGTCCGTCACATACCGGGTCGTCTGAATGTGCTAGCAGACTCCCTTTCTCGAAAGGGTCGCTTGTTGCCGTCGGAGTAGACTCTCAACAAACAAGTATTCAATCAGATTTGCTACCAATGGGAACGGCCAATGATAGACTTATTTGCGACACATCTCAACAATCAGTTGCAGACGTATGTGTCCCCGTGTCCGGATCCAAGAGCATTTGCTGTAGACGCTCTATCGATCCCTTGGGACGGAATGATAGGATATGCGTATCCTCCAGCGCCGTTAATTCAACAAGTATTGCTAAAGATAAAACAATCTCAATGCAAGATTCTGTTGGTAGCATCTCTGTCGCCACAGAGACCGTGGATAAATCTACTCAGGTGTCTGTTGTGGGACCTACCGCGGAAGCTCCCTCCACGAGAGGATCTTCTTTGGCAGGGGAAATCGCGCCAACTGCATCACAACCCGCAAGGTCTCAACCTTCACGTTTTTCCGTTGTGCGGTCCTTCTTGCATGGCAAGCACTTTACAGGACGAGCAGTGGACGCGATTTCTAACTGTAGGAGGACCTCCTCTTCGCTAAACTATGCGGCTAAGTGGAAGGTTTTCCGTCGTTGGTGTAGGGATCATTCTGTTGATATATTTGATCCCTCTATACCAGACATTGCTAACTTTCTAGTATACTTGTTTGACGAAATCAAACTGCAACCGGTTACTATAAAGGGTTATAGATCTATGTTATCTGATACCTATGCACATCATGATAGTTTACAAATTGGATCTAATGTCTCTTTATCGAAATTGGTTAGAAACTTTTCGATAAATAGACCCAGAACTCTTAGATTAATTCCTAAGTGGAATTTAGCTTGGGTTCTCCTTAAATTGAAGGAAAAGCCATTTGAACCTCTTGGGACAGTAGATTTCAAATTCTTATCTTATAAGACAGCTTTTCTCTTAGCTTTCTCTTCTGCCAGAAGAGTCAGTGAGCTTCATGCACTATCGGTGGATGATTCTCATTATCGTAGTGTTGGGAACACTATCACCTTCACTACTAACGTCGGTTTTTTAGCTAAGAATCAGGCTCCTAATAAATATCCGGAACCTATTGTTATTAAGGCTCTTCCGTCTTCAGACGGGCGTAGGCCTTTACTCTGTCCTGTTAGAGCACTACGTATCTATAAACAGAGATCTCAGTTCATCAGAAAGGGACGGAAACGTTTCTTTCTGTCTTTGATGCCTAATAGAAAGGACATTTCAGTCCATTCTATTGCTAGATGGATTCAGTTAACTATCCGTACTGCGTATGAAGATTTATCTTCTTCTCAGCAGTCTGTGCTTAAGATTTCTGCTCATGAAGTAAGAGCTCTTTCTACTTCCTGGGCTTATGCTAATAGTGTTGCTATTACAGATTTAATGAAGGCTGCTTATTGGTCTCAGCCATCCACATTTACTAATTTTTATCTCAGAAATATTGAGTCCATTTCTGGAGACCTGCATTGTTTAGGTCCGTTATCTGTTGCTCAGAATGTCGTCCACTAAACAGTTGCAACTATAGTTATGCAGGCTTTCTGTTCCGGCAGTGACTCCGTCCGGCTGCCCTCTTCGCTCTGGGCTATTTGACCCAGGGCAAGGGGAAGGGGGGGGGGGGGGGGGGGGCGGGTGTTCCCTTAGGTCACCTGCTTTATAGTGAAAAGCAAGGGAATGCCTCCTCCAAGACAGTATTTCTGAGTCGCTTCCGGGATGGTTTTAAAGTGTAATATTAATGTTTAATTTCATTCATGTCTTATTTTTAAAGTGTAGCTCGGTGTGAAGCATTTGTATATGTCAAGTGTCAAACGGGCTTTAATATACAATACTCGGACACTTTTAAATGATTATAAAGAGTCTCAATTCTCTGGACTACTTTATTTATTGGCTTGTTTTAAAAATAATTAGTATAAAGGTTATACTGGATGTTAATAGAGAACATGAATGTTATTGTGCTCAATTATTAAGGGTAGTGTATCTTTCTAATTTAAATATTAAATAAGAAAGATACATGTAAAGCCTAATACTCCTTTTCTCCTTAAGGGGTTACCTCTTTATTTTATAATTGAGCTTATTGGATTTTCCTCTATGTCCTAGGCCCTCCAGCCTGTTTACTATTCAGCTAAGTCTGGGTCATTGGTACAGTATAAAAATGTTAAAAAATTTATAGTAATTTATATATTTTTTATACTTACCAATGACCCAGACGGGGATGGCCCTCCCTGAGTTGGGAACTCTTGCCTCCCCGCTGAGTACATAGCGCTGACCAGGCACTGCCAGTAAGAATGATATTTGGCGCCAATTTCGGGACGACTGCGTCACTGCGCATGCGCAGTAGAGTCGTACTATGGAGGTCCTTTAGGACATGATTTCTTTTTGTTTTGGATGCAAATTTTGGGGATTGGGGGGCAAAATTTGTGTTTGGCCCTGGTTTTTGTGGAGTTAGCACCAGCTAAGTCTGGGTCATTGGTAAGTATAAAAAATATATAAATTACTATAAATTTTTTAACTTTTCAGGCCCTCCCACCTAGCTGCCACATGCTCTCTTTTTATAACCAATGCAAACTTGAAATTAAAAATGTCTGGTATTTTACCCAAGTTAACAAAATTGATAAATTTGCCCCTTGTGTGCTACAAGGCTTTGCAATTTTCAATTAGTGGCTCTCAGAGAAAATATTGGCATTCTGACAACCAACAAATTTTCTGACTGGCCGAGACCGAGCCATGTTGGTGGGGTGGGGTGAGGTCCAACCACCTCTCTAGATTTGGGCCAGCATACATACATATATATAGAGTATATACTGGAGTCCAGACTGGAAGCAGTTCATTGTCACCCAGTATCTTTGCAATCTTGTGGAGTGAGGGAGCGTGGTGGCTCAGTAGGTAGAGGTGCAGGCTGCAAGTCAAGAGGTCCTCAGTTCGAATCCCACCTGCGGCAACCGCGTTGTGTCCTTGGTTAAGACACTTCATCTCCATTGCCCGCGTGGGGGCACGATGATGCCGTGTACTAAGGCGTACTGCACGTCGATGGTTCACATGTCTTCAACCAATCTAACCCTGCCTGTGCTGCAGTGCGGAGTTACGCTGTTGGGGAACTGGCAGCTGTTCGTCGTTGCTCGGTGGTTCTCGCCGGGTACTCCGGCTTACTCCACCCGTAAAACTGTTACGGTCATGGTTAGCCATTATGCCTAAATATGTGACCTTAAACATCAATAAATAAATAAATAATAATCTTGTGGAGTGAACTACATAAAAGTTCAGATTTGCCGACATAAATTTTTTGTGGTTTGATTGAAGTCCTTGAATTCTAAATTTGTATTAGTAGTGGATAATCTCATTTCTCAAGATTGGTATGCAAGATCAACATGAAGTGGAGATATGTGCGACATAAATTTTCTCAATTTAAGCACTTTATAGTTATTGCCTTTGAATATTACAGTTGAAATATTAAGATATTGGTTTGAAACTTGTTATAGATGATAAACATCCAGGGCAGTCTGCAGTCGTAAGAGTTTGAGAAAAATCTTGTGTGGCAAATAATCCTACATGTCATCAGATATAACAGTTTATAACTTGGTATACATAACTCTTTTTTTTCCCCGTTATTATATTTCACATGCTGGGATGCTGAGAAGTAAAGGGTAGTGTTCAACCGATTACCAAAAATGGTCGTTGACCGATTACCGGTTATTTGAGCTCACAATCGGTCGATTCCGATTGTAATACCGTGCACTAGGACAAGTCGAGGCTCGAAAGAACTACATTAAACTGAACATTTTTCAAAGTGTTAAACTTTGTTGACTGGGGTCCCAGTAAAATTACCAGTCGCGCACACTTGGGCGGTAAACGTGGCTGTCAAAGCCACGTTTACCACCCAAGTGCGTGCGACTGGTAATTTTACTTCTGTCTGAGTCAATGGAGTGTAACCGTCACTTTTCCGGTATGAACTAGCGATTTCGCCCAGTTGTAAGCTTCGTATGTTGTTTAACTTGTATGTCCCATAACGGGGCGTCAAGAGAGATAAAGAATACACATTGTGGTTGTTTCTCAACTTTATTGAATGGTATCATTTTACATTAACAATTAAACAATTGCAGAAGAGAATAAAATGCGGTTAATGAATCATCTCAAAATGCTTGGTAACAATCGGTTGAACCGATATTCCAGGAGCCATTGCCGTTGTCATCCGATTGCCCACAATCGGCCGATTGTGGTGGCTGGTTCCGATCATCGTTTGAACACTAGTAAAGAGTTATTTCATCTTAGTTCTTATGAGCATATGAATATGTAGTTTATTTTCCCCCACCACTTAGTGGGAGGGAAGGGAAATATAGGAAAGGCTAACATTTTCCTTGCTCATTTTTCCTATTCCGTCAAACACAAATAATATTTGTTTGTAGCTTAACTTGACAAAGTCAAGATAAGCTATTGCCATCATGCGTGCGGGAGTCTGTGACTCTGTCAGTCTCGGTCTGTTGACATTTTCTTTAGCACAGGCTATACCGTGTAGTTCTTATCCGATCATCACAAAATTTTATATGCAGGTTTGAGGTCATGTCTAGATGAGAACGTCCCCTTTTGGTCACGATCTGTCAACCGTGATGGCTGCCCGGGCCCAAAACCTGAAAACCTTTAGCACAGTCTACAGATCGTATTTATGAAGGGATTTCATTGTAACTTGGTAGGATGACTCCCTGTAATGTCTAGATGAGAATGGCCCCTTTTGGTCGTGATCGGTCAACTGTGACGGCTACAGGGGATCGAAGCCCTTAAACCTTTAGCACAGTCTGCAGGTCATATGTGTGAAGGGATTTAATTGTAACTTAGTGGGATGACGCCAGATAATGTCTAGATGAGAACGTCCCCTTCTGGTCGTGATCGTTCAACCGTGACAGCTGCCCGAACCCAAAACCCCAAAACCTTTAGCACAGTCTACAGATTATAATTATGAAGGGATTTCATTGTAACTTGGTAGGATGACTCTGTATAATGTCTAGATGAGAACGTCCCCTTTTGGTCATGATCTGTCAACCGTGACGGCTGCCCAAGCCCGAAACCCAAAAACATTTAGCACAGTCTACAGGTCGTACTTAAAATTGAAGGATTCCATTGTAACTTGGTAGGATGATTCTGTATGATGTCTAGATGAGAACTTCCCCATTTGGTCACAATCTGTCAACCATGATGGCTGGCTGAGCTCAAACCCCAAAAACCTTTAGCACAGTTTACAGATTGTATTTATGAAGGGATTTCATTGTAACTTGGTAGGATAACTCTGTATAATGTCTAGATGAGAACGTCCCCTTCTGGTCATGATCTGTCAACCATGAAAGCTGCCCAAGCCTGAAACCCTAAAACTTTTAGCACAGTCTACAGGTTGTATTTAATATGGATGGATTTCATTGTAACTTGGTGGGATGACTCCATATGATGTCTAGATGAGAACTTCGCCATTTGGTCGTAATCTGTCAGTCGTGATGGCTGCCTGAGCCAAAAACCCGAAAACCTTTAGCACAGTCTACAGATGTTTATGGAGGGATTTCATTGTTACTTGGTAGGATGACTTCATGTAATGTCTGTAATGTCTAGATGAGAATGTCCCCTTTTGGTCGCGATCAGTCAACTGTGACGCTACAGGGGCGCAAAAACCTTTAGCACAGTCTACATGTCAGATTTATGAAGGGATTTTATTCTAACTTAGTAAGATGACCCCCCAGATAATGTCTAGATGAGAACGTCTCCTTTTGGTCATGATCGTTCAACCGCGACAGCTGCCCAAGCCCAAAAACCTTTAGCACAGACTACAGGTCATATTTATGAAGGGATTTCATTGTAACTTGGTAGGATGATGCAGTGTAATGTCTAGATGAGGACATCCCCCCCCCCCCCTCCCTTTGGTTGTTCAGGCGACCTTGATGGCTACACAGACCTGAAGCCCAAAAACCTTAAGCACAGTCTACAGGCTGTATTTTTGAAGGGATTTCATTGTAACTTGTTAGAGAGACTCATTATGGAATAATTAATTTCACTGTGACTTGGTAACCATTTTTTACATACATTAACTGTGAGGGCCACATTAACCCACCTCTCAAGTCTTGAGTTCAGTCTACACATCAAATTATTTTTATTGAAAACATAGCATACAGGGAACAGAAATTAACATTCTCAATTATCACAGTTCTTGTCGTATTTCATAATCCTTTCACAAACATTGAACATTATCCTTTTCATCAAACACAGTACACAGTCATGTTAACCCTTTACCCAACGCAGACGATACCAAAATTTATTATTTTAAATATCATTTTTTCAAATTTTTCAAAAAATTAAAAAAAAACCATATCATGTGACCCCTCATTGGAACGAGCTCGATGAGCTCGTTCCAACGAGGGGTCACATGATATGGTTTTGTTGAAATTTTTTGAAAAATAATATTTTTTCAAATGCTGAATTTACATATTACGCGGGCGGATCCGGGCGATTCGTTGGGTAAAGGGTTAAGCAACAGTGTCATTGACACTTTCATTATGTCTCCCTTCCCAGAAGGGAGACATATTGTTTTAGTGCATATTCTTCTTCTTCTTTTTCTCATACACACTTTGTCTGGAGCCTACCTTTTTTGTCTTTTGACCTAGAGCGTAGATATTTGGCATGTGGATGTATCACCATGAGCCGGTGTGTTGCGTACCATAGTGACCTTCATGTGATCTTGCCTTTTGACCTGAAGGTCAGATTTATGTGCTTTTTAAGGAAAACTTTGTCTGGGGCATAACTTTTTGTCTTTCGACATAGACATTAGATATTTGGCATGTGGATGTATAACCATGAACCGTTTTGTCGTGTACCATAGTGACCTTCATGTGACCTTGACCTTTGACCTGAAGGCCAGATTTATGTGCTTTTTAAGGGAAACTTTGTCCGGGGCATAACTTTTTTTGTCTTTTGACCTAGACCTTAGATATTTGTCATGTGGATGTTTCACCATGAGCCGGTGTGTCGCGTACCATAGTGATCTTCATGTGACCTTGTCCGTTGACTTGAAGGTCAGATTTATGTGCTTTTTTAAGGGAAACTTTGTCCGGAGCATAACTTTTTTGACCTAGACCTTAGATATTTGGCATGTGGATGTATCACCATGAGCCGGTGTGCCGCATACCAAAATGACCTTCATGTGACCTTGACCTTTGACCTGAAGGTCAGATTTATGTGCTTTTGTCCCCCGTGGGAACCCTGGGAAGTGAAGCAGTGCTTGTTTACTGTGGTTAACCAGCTCTGTTTCACTGGTAAAATAGGACCCAGTCACTAATGCTTGGGGTGCGAGTCCTCTAAAATAGGCAACATGGGGTATAAATGATTGACTGACATCAACTTTATCTCCTTGTTGTGGTCATGATTCATGATTAGCCATTGTGCAGAAGTATGTGACCTAAAACAACAATAAATAAATAAATATAAATGTGCTTTTTTAAGGGAAACGTCCGGATCAGAACTTTTTTTGTCTTTTGAGTCGGGCCTTAGATATTTGATATGATTGTCAATATTATTCATGTATATATAACCTGCAGTGCATTAAATAGAAAGGAAGGGAAGACGTATGTTTTAGTGTGCTAAAACGGTTTCTAGTTGAAATTTGTTTTATCCCAGATTATTGTAATAAAACAAATTTTGCTGAACAAATTCAGACCACCAAAAAATGTAGTCCCCTCATGATCAGCCAGTTAAGGAAAACTGTGCAAAATATTCTATCCAAATTTAGTATGTAGCTTTGTGTTGATAATATAATGAATTGGAATGGGAACCAGCTGTGTTCAAGTAAATCTTCAAAAGTTATTGGACTTGACTTTGTCATCATATTACCGTTTCTTGTCCTCACACTTCAGAGCAAACCATCAAAAGATTTTTTTCCAAATTTTATTTACAATTTTTTTTTTTGGGGGGTGATTATATATCATGAGTGGGTTTGCAAACCAGCTTTGTTACAATTTCTTCAAGAGTTACAACCTCTGGTGGACTTGAAAATTTCTTTTCATCACATTACCATTTCTTGTCATCACATTTCACAGAAAACCATTGTGGATTGGTTTTCCCAATTTAATACATAGCTTTTTGGTGATAATTTGACTTTGAAAAATTCTATTTTCTTAAAATACCTCAAATTGCACACTTTTTTCAGGGGGATTGTGGCCGGGTGGCCTTTTATTTTTTTTATTTTTTTGTTGAAGTTTTCATTTTACAGCTGGCTGGGTACAGTATAGGGCTGTCGCGACTATCATTTTTTGTAATCGACTAATCGTGACCAGTAATCGACGATTAGTCGATTAATAGTCGCTTCCCATGATTTTTTAGGAAATCATTCTTCTGTTCGTAAAACTCTGAAAATGACAATGGCACCAGTGTGTTCAGACGAAGTGGGGTTGTGGGAACAACAAATCGGTCCCGACTGAAGCTACATGTAGTCCAATCTTGGACCCACAGTCCGTAATATAATTTTTGGGGTTGGTACGTCCTGTAGGACGTACCAACCCCAAAAATAATATTACTGACTGCGGGTCCAAGTTTGAACTAGATTGAAGCCGATGAATTAAAATGAATTTACCAAAGAACGTTCCTGCATATGTTTCCTTTCTGCAATAAGTTTCTCGAAATTTTGAACATTGAGATCTATGCATTCCCTCGTCAGTTGTTAAAATTGAATCTTAGTCTGAAGTTCCGAACTTTGAGAAGTGATCTGACGTTCTGACTTTCGTCATAATTTTGTCACTTCTGCGCTTTGGGTTTTCCAATGGGTGCATTCGTGTGTACAAGACTGGAGAAATTCAGAAGAATCTATTCTTCTCGAGTAACTGTGAGTGTTCTTTCATACACAGTCAGTGACAGTCGTACAGTCTTCCGGATATGAATGTTAACTATGGTTAGATATTTAAAGTTATTCACCTTCATTGATCATTCACCTCACAAAACAATGCAATTTAGCCCCGACGTGTAGCAGACGTGTACCACCTTGAAAATGAACGACGATCGACTAAAAATAAAAAACGTCGACTACTTCAATAGTCGATGGTTAGTCGACTAATTGAATAATCGCGACAGCCCTAGTACAGTATGGTCACTGTGGATTGGTTATTTTCCAAGGGTGGCTAATATTTCCATGGACGCAATAATATTAGAGTGCAAACACTAATTATAGGAATAAACATCAAATATTTTAAGTAGTGAAGCACCCTGTACAACCAGGTGCTTCATTAATTAAAGTTTTGATGATGATGTTTGTTGTTACCTGGTAAAAGCATGTGTGGACATCACTGCCCATGCATGGATTACTACCAGTCCATGTCGAAAATACTGCAGATCAGTCATGCTCTATTGTTGACATGCAGGAGATAAAATTTGTGCACAAGAGCAATGATGCCCCTAAAAATTGAAAGACTGCATCTGCAGAGGACACTTCATGTTTTTTGTTTCTTCATTATTTCAGTTATTAAACAGAGTGTTCGATATTATACGGGAGAAAAATCCAGACATGGTAGCTGGTGAAAAGAAAAGATTTGTCATGAGACCCCCTCAGGTTTTGAAAGTTGGTACTAGAAAATCTGCATTTGCAAATTTTGCAGAAATATGTCGACTGTAAGTAACTCAGTTTTGTATTTTCATACATGTTGGTATTTTGGAATAAGCTGTAGAACTGTGCGATATTGACATTTTTTCTTCGGTATCGGTATTTTTCCGAAAAAATAGACTGGTATCAGTATGGTATGGGTATCATCAATCAGTTCAAAAATAGACTTATATTTAAATAACGCACTGGAGTTGGTGTGATTCCCTCACAGACATGGGGGCCTGTGGTGTCCCCCACCGGAATTGAGAAAAGCCGACTTTTCTAAGATTGCATTGGGGAGGGGGGGAGGGTTGGGGGAGGGGGTAGGGCTGTGTGGAAGTGGACTTTATGGGTGAAATTCAATACTACATATCCTTGACTTTTAGCCATATGTTACTGATGTTTATCATTTGGCATAAGACCCCAGTGACACCCATCCTCCTCCTGGATTTATATATCTCTGTCCCACATTTGTCAAAATTTGATCTTTTAGCATCTGAATATGACTGTTTGAGAGATTTTGCTAAGTCATCAGAGAGATTTCTATGTTTCTGCAGAAGATTTGTGCAGGCAGCCAGCACATCAATAATAATATATTTTAAACATTCCACCCCATCATAATCCTATACAGTGGAGCCCACTTAATTGGATATCTCTTAATTGTATATCCCTGTTAATTGAATATAATTTTCAAACACAAAACCATTTACCATACCTTCAGTACAAATTTGATCTGTTAATTGCATATGGATTGTAGAGTAAACTCCTGTTAATTGTATATAAATTTTTGTAATATGTCGAAAAAATTATTGTGACACGCACCAAATTCCCCTTATTTATCAACCTTTTTGACTTCACTACATCCAATACAGGTATTTATTCTATTATATCTTGTTTGACAGAGCTCTATGAGCTCTGTCAAACAAGATATAATAGAATAAATGCTCAGTTTAACTCCAGAACACAGGAAACTGACCAAATCCCTGTTAATTGTATACTCCTATTAATTGAATAATTTTCTCTTGCAAAATGGATATTCAATTAAGAGGATTCTACTGTGTTTGATTTTATGTGGACAATTTTAATTGCATTTGCCAGTAAAAGCGTACAAATATGGATATCTGTAGATCCTGCACTCTGACCTGGTTCGATGGACATCCATATTTGAATGTTTTTATTGACAAAGTTCTGTGATATTCCAGGTCTTCTTAAACCTGTATCAGTTTTGGCCTCGATTTAAGAATTTTAGGGTCTGTTTGGATACTTTTAGGTATTTGTCAGGTTGTTTCCAGTAATTCTACATCCTCCAATACCACGTAACTACTTTATCGAAAGGGGATTGAATGGTGGAAGTTGGTCTTTGTTGAAAAAGAGATTTTGAATGGGGATATCTCTTTTTTTTTCCAATTAACCCTTTACCTAACCTGAAAAGCAGACGACACTTGCAAAAAAAATTCTTGAATAATTAATTTTTTTTCATTTTTTGTCTCAAAAACATAGGTTATGACCCCTCGTTGGAATGAGCTCGTTCCAACAAGGAGTCATAACCTATGTTTTTGAGATAAAAAATGAAAAAATACTGAAATTAATTGACGATTTTTGAGAATAGCGCTGGCCGGTTTTGGCCGTTGCGTTGGGTAAAGGGTTAAACATGAAAGTTATATCATCTTTGGGCCAAAATGTTACAAGTGCATCAACCATAATTTACTTACTTATACATTAAACTTTCACAGATGTATTATTCACCAAAAATTCAATTCCTTTAACAATCAACTTTATAAAAATAATAAATCAGATTTTTTTCCCAATTTATTCCAAATTACCTCAGCTCATTTGAATCTGTATTTCATAATAATCTGTGATTTTAGCATCAAATACCACTGTTAATTTTATATCGAATGAAGATGAATCTTGGAAATTTTATCGCTTTCAACAATTATCCTGTGTTATAATTTAATATGTTTTGATCAGCTTGAAAGCTTGTTTCAGTTAAAAATACATAAGATCTGCCACTAGGCATTATTAACTCTTTACCCAACGAATCGCAGTCATGTGCCCGCGTAATATGCAAATTTAGCAGTTGAAAAAATATTACTTTTCAAAAAATTTCAACAAAACCATATCATCTGACCCCCTCGTTGGAACGAGCTCATTGAGCTCGTTCCAACGGGGGGTCACATGATATGGTTTTGTTGAAATTTTTTGAAAAATTTGAAAAAATGATATTTAAAATAATAAATTTTGATATCGTCTGCGTTGGGTAAAGGGTTAAAGAAAGATGTAGTATTGAACTCAGTGATTACATTTCACGCAAACTTCTTTAATCCCGCATCTAGGATTTCAATGGTTTGTAAATATATCAAAATTTCAAGCTGCAAATCTTTCCCATAATGTAATGTGGTATTTAAGACCACACAAAGTAGATGTTCTGTTTCTCAGGCCAAATTTTCTAAAATTGCATGCGGGCGGGCGGTTTTTTATTTTATATTTTATTTTTGTAATTATTTCTTTTCCATCAGAAGTTCATATTCTTGGTTTATTTTATGTTTTATGCCTCATAATCTACAGAATAGCAAGGGTGGTGGTGTATTTCATCCCTTGGGTGCAACAAGGCTTTGCAATGCTAAAGCATTGCAAAACCTTGTTGCACTCAAGGGACAAATTTATCAATTTTATTAACTTGTGTAAAATATCAGACATGAACCATTTAATTTTTAATTTTTCAAGTTTGCATTGGTCATAAAAAGAGAGCATGCGGCAGCCAAAAGGACCATGCGGGAGGGCCTGAGAAATGGATTTTTAATTTTATTAAGCCTAACCATTTTATTCTTGTTTGATAGAGCTCACTGGGTTCTGTCAAACAAGGTTGAATTAACTAAATTCCTTGTAACATTATGGGACGAATGTGCTGCTTGTAATCTGTGTATTTTTACATCAATGTGCAGAATGTTACGTGCATTTAATTAATGTGTGACAAAAGATAAAAAACATATGGGTTTTTTTCAGGTTACATAGGCAACCAAAACACGTATTAGCTTTCCTTCTTGCAGAATTGGGAACAAGGTGAGCAATTATCTATAGAAATATTGTTTTGATGCTGGAAAACAAGCCAGTGATAAGGCCACACAAAGTAGATGTTCTGTTTCTCAGGCCAAGTTTTGTAAAATTGCAGGCGGGCGGACAGTTTTTTATTTTATATTTTATTTTTTTTTTTTGTAATTATTTCTTTGCTATCAGAAGTTCATGTTCTTGGTTTATTTTATGTTTTAGGCCACATAATCTACAGAATATCAAGAGTGGTGGTGTATTTCGTCCCTTGGGTGCAACAAGGCTTTGCAATGCTAAAGCATTGCAAAGCCTTCTCGCACTCAAGGGACAAATTTATCAATTTTATTAACTTTTGAAAAATATCAGACATAAACCATTTAATTTTGATTTTTTTCAAGTTTCCATTGGTCATAAAAAGAAAGCATGCGGCAGCCAAAAGGACCATGCTGGAGGGCCTGAGAAATAGATTTTTAATTTTATTAAGCCTAAGAGAGTTTACCCTCTACAAACAACATTTAGAAAGCTTTTATCAGTATTGCACTATCAGAGTTTTTTCCTCTTATTTCAAAAACATAACTATTAGTGTTGGGCAGTATTTCGGGATACAAAATAAATTCTGTATAGTTTTCTGTATCTTCACTAAATGCCATCCGATTAAATCGCAAAAATTAATTGGTTCATTTGTACAGAGTGAATTATTCCTTATGGTGTATGAACAATTGATTATTCAGTGTTGATTTTGATGACCTGGAAGTAATACTAATTAAAGTTCCTTTTATAGATTTTTCAGGTGTGTTATTAGTCTAAATTTAATATCAAAAGTAATTGGAATACCTTATCTAAAATAATGATTTAATTCAGAATTAAAAGTTCCATTTAAGTGATGGCATCTTTCCAGGCCTTTTCTTGTTTTTCATATTTATCCACCAATAAAATCGGGGCCAGAAAAAATGTAATATTATTGTAAAAAGTGTGGTATTACTAGTATTTGCACAGAAACTTCTTTAACAGTTTGAAAAACACTTTTTGGGGTTTCCTTTGAAGCTGTTGTGCATATTTAGCTTTCCGAGATGTAATCGCAAACTGTTGTAACAGATATTACTTTTTTATGTGAGGCAATCAATTGTACAGTCATGCATTCTCATTCTGAATACCATATTTTAGGTCCATTTGTATTATTTTAGTTGGGGAAAACTCACTGAAACGTTATTTTGTAGGAATCACACACAAAATTGAATTTAAATGTAGTGGTATTGAGGAACTGGTGTGCTTTTAAATTAAAAAGAAACCCAAGATTATTGTTGCCCTTTTTGAATATATTCAAGGAGTTCCTTCTACTTACGGTGTAAACACTATTTTGACCACAGGATCTGAGTCAAGAACATTGTCCCTTAAAGTCTTGGAGATTTTTATACATTTTTACTATACTTTGAAAGTCTACCTCCTGTGGCTGGTCTTGGCTGCTGACTGAGGCAGGCAAGACTTTCATAGAAGCAGCTGACAAGGTTCTTAGAAAACAATTTTTGGGTTTACCCAAACAGTGCATATTGGGGCACCTGTTCCTTTGCATTAAAAAGTTATCAAAGTTGGAATTGGCCCCTTAAGGGTTAAAATCTTGCATGTTTGAGACAGTAGCATTGTATATTATTCATTTTTGCATTTTATATTTCAGTGGTTCAGTTGATGGTAATAATCAATTAATTATCAGGGGAAAATATAACCAAAAACAAATAGAAAATGTTATAAGAAAATATATAAGTGAGTATAAACATTCCTTTTTTATCCACACATCTTAAATTCTAATACAGTAAAGCCCACTTAATTGTATATCTCATAATTGAATAGCCCTGTTAATTGAATATAATTTCCAAACACCAAACCATTTACCATACTTTCAATACAAATTTGCCCTGTTAAATGCATATGGATTATTAAATAAACACCTGTTAATTGAATAAAAACTCTTTCACAATGTCATGGAAATACACTGAAAATGACCAAATTCTCCTTGTTTATAGACCTATTTGGCCTCAGTGCATCCATTACAGGCATTTAATCTATTATATCTTGTTTGACAGAGCTCCTTGAGCTCTGTCAAACATGATATAATAGAATAAATGCTCAATTTATCTCGAGAATACAGCAAAGTGGCAAATCCCTCTTAATTGAATACTCCTGTTAATTGAATAATTTTCACTGACAAAGTGGTTATTCAATTAACAGGATTCTACTGTATATATGTTCTTTAGACAATGCTCAAGATTGATGTGATACACCTGGAGAAATAAGGCATGTCAACTTACAATGTTAGCTATGTCCCCACTTTTTAAAAAATTTTGGACTATAATAGGGGCCTGCAGACCTTTAAAATTTGATTGGACTCGAAATCGTCTTGGTAATCAAGGCCTGATTGTTTGAAATTCATTGGGGAAGGGGTGGGGGAACCTGATGATAGAAGAAGAGTTTTAGAAGGTTTTGCTTCCGTAACATCTTTTGAAGCAGTTTTTTCTGGAATAATCCATTTTTAGCTTAACTTGACAAAGTCAAGATAAGCTATTGCCATCACGCGTGCGTAAGTCTGTGAGTATGTAAGTCATTCACATTTTCTTTAGCACAGGCTACACCGTGTAGTTTTTGCCCGATCATCAGAAATTTCATATGCTGGTTCAAGGTCATGTCTAGATGAGAATGTTCCCTAGGCCTTTTGGTCGCATTCAGTCAACTGTGATGGCTGCGCAGGCCCGAAACCCAATAAACTTTAGCACAGTCTACAGGTCGTATTTATGAAGGGATTTCATTGTAACTTGGTAGGATGACTCCATTTAATGTATGGATGAGAACGTCACCTTTTGGTTGCGATTGATCAACCGTGACGGCTGCGCTGGCCCCAAAACCTTTAGCACAGTCTACAGGTCATATTTATGAAGGGATTTCATTGTAACTTGGTAGGATGACTCCGTATAATGTCTAGATGAGAACATCCTATTTTGGTCGGTTTCAGTCAACCATGATGACCACATGGGCATGTTACTAGATTCCTTCAGCACAGCCTACAGCTTGTTTGATGGACTTGCCTTGTAAGACCAGTTGCTATTTAATACAGTACTTGCATGGAGAGGGACTATATATATGCATGTACAATTTCTAAACTTGAAAGATGAGGAGAATCGATTTGATTAACAATCCTCTGGCTGATTTGATTTAACCCCAAATTTGAAGAGACATGTCTGTACAAATTAAAAATATATGCAACTTGGAAAAGGGTTCTCTTAATTTTTTCAGACAACCTATCTTTTATGTAATCTATTCTTCTGAGTTTTTATCAAAAGAAGAGTATAAAAATTGATATGCCTACCATGTGATGTTAGAGCAAAAGCTGAGTTGAGCAACCAGTAATACTGCCCCATATTTCATGGCATTCTTTCATTGGGTTGATGGTGTGCTGTAACGTAATACAGGAGTGTGTTTCATTATCGCTAAAGCCAAAGAACACTGCACTAATGTAGACTGGAATCCTGTTAATCGAATAGCCAATTTACTAGAGAAAATTATTCAGTTAATATAGGAGTATTCAGTTAACAGGAATTTGAACACGTTCATGTATTTGAGATGAAATGAGCATTTATTCAATTATATCTTGTTTGACAGAGCTCCTGGAGCTCTGTCAAAGAAGATATAATAGCAGTGACGCACCGGAAAGTCGCGCGATCGCTCTCGCACACCATCGCTTGCACAAAAATTGTCCGAGGTGTGCGAATAATCGCTCACCTCTATTCTTGTGTGTGTTTTCATCCTTTTGAGTTGCGTAAACAGAAACATTCAATTAAGTTTTGATGTTGAGAAATTTTTAAGAATCACTTACAATTTGAAGTGTTTAAAGTACAATTCCAAACAATTTCCTTTCCTTCATTATGAACATGATACACAGTAGTTTGCTTATACATCTACACGACTCGCTAACAGTAAGAGGGTTGTACATTGAGAACTTGCCCAGAGCTTACTCCCGCCACAAAACGAACACGCATGTTCAGATAAAAAAAAACAGTGGCCATTCTGAGATCTGAGAAACGTTTTAATACTAATGTATTTTTTATATCCAAGACATGTGGAATGTTGCCCTGTTCCTTGTTTTCTTTTATACACGTGACACCTGTCGCTCCAGTTCACCAGTGACACGAATTAATGTGCTCGATTTGGAATTTACACATCCATTTTCCACGATTTTAATAATCTGTTATTTAAAATTCAGAACTAATTTTTGCGGGTTGCATATATTTTCACCATCAAAATTTCCATCTGTGTTCAGTTGTATTCATACATTCTTTTCGAAGAATGCTTGTCATTAGAAGTTAAACATTGAAATCAACACTCAATCAAATTCACGGGAGCGCGGTGGCTCGGTAGAGGTGCAGGCTGCAAGCCGAGAGGTCCTCGGTTCGAATCCTACCTGCGGCAACCGCGTTGTGTCCTTGGGCAAGACACTTCATCTCCATTGCTCGCGTGGGGGCACGATGACGCTGTGTACTAAGGCATACTGCACATCGATGGTACGCATGTCATCAACCAATCTAACCCTGCCTGTGCTGCAGTGCGGAGTTACGATGTTGGGGAGCTGGCAGCTGCTCGTCATTGCTCGGTGGTTCTCTCCGGGTACTCCGGCTTCCTCCACCCGTAAAATTGTCACGGTCATGATTGGCCATTGTGCATAAATATGTGCCCTTAAACATCAATAAATAAATAAATAATCAAATTCAATCTCCTCACAGTTTTCACTCTCGCAAACTTTATTTGAGGTGAGCGATATTTTTATACTGTAACCAATGACCCAGACTTAGCTGGTGCTAACCCAAAAATATATTTAACTTCCGAACACAAATTTTGCCCCCCAATCCCCAAAATTTGCATGCAAAACCGAAAATTAGAAGTCCTAACTGGCCTTCCATACATTTTACCCTCTGCGCATGCGCAGATGCCAGAAAGTCTCCGAATCTGGCGCCAATAAAATCATTCTTTGTTTGGCCCTTGTCAGATAACAACAAACTGATATTTGTGCTTTTAAATCTCAATTAATAATGATGCCAGACACAAATCAATGGTTAAATTGGTGGATCCAAGGACAGAACTGAATGAAGGAAGGAAGAAACGGTGGTTTGAAACGTTCAGGGCTGTATTTTTATATTATTTATTAAAATTAGTTCATGTTCCCTAATTTCGGGACATGAGCTTGAAGTTATCACTGATTGATTATGATCTGTCCACTGTTTATTTTAGTATTCCTTCCCTGCCTTCCCTTGATCCCCCAGTTAAGCTCCCAAGCTTTTTGGCTTGTTTTAATAAAAAAAAAAAATTATAAAATTTATTGGGAGTTTAACGTTTTATGCAGAAGATTATTCTGTACATCCCCAGGGTTACGTCCTCATCCTTTGGGTTTTCGGGCGTTTTGGTCATGCATCTTACATCCAATGTATCGTTTTCTTCTGAGGAAGATCTTGCTTCACATCGGATAGTCTTGTTTCTGTTACTGACTTTGGGCCGTGTTGCCTGGGGTCTTGATTCCGGTGTTTTGTTTACATTACATTACTCTAGGTAGTTTCCTATTTTTGTTTAGGGGTTGTAAGTAACATTAAATATTCTGGTAGTGTGGTAGTTAATTTTACACAGTTTTTATAATTTTGTCCACACTTAGGCTTTTTTTGGGCTCATCATTCCCTTTGTGAACTTGGGCTCTTTTATTAGGAAAATTTTTTCAAAAATTTTTATTTTATATTTGAAAGAGTTTTTCTTTTGGATATTTTTATTTCATTGATTATATTTAATGTTATCTTATATTATATGTAGATTTGGTGGTGGTACAATGACATATGTTAGTTTTAGGTAATTATTTTATCTTATAGTATGGCAAATAGAGGAAATCTTTCCTTTATTTACTTGGTCGTTGCAATGAGTTTACTTGATGTACTACCACTAATTCTACTCCATGTATCTGATTTGATAATCTGAATGACGGGTGTCATGGTTTGTGTTAGGCGAGTGGACACTATCGGTCCTATCGCGGCGAGGGGACTCGGTGGTCCTCTCGTCAAAAGGTCACTATAGTTTTTTTTCGCCCGTTTAAAAAACGGTTGTATTATGTTTTCAGTCTGTCCAGCTATCTGTCCGTAAACAATTTGGTTTCCATTCATTTAAAGTCGAACGCCTTGACAGATCGACATCAAACTTTCAGAAGTTGTTTTTAGCATTAAAATACAGGTCAAGTTCGATATTGGTGTTTCTCAGTCCATCTACTGCAGAGATATGGCCCTTTGAAAACACAATATTTTTATACTGTACCAATGACCCAGACATAGCTGGTGCCAACTCCTAAAATACAGGGCCAAACACAAATTTTGCCCCCCAATCCCCAAAATTCGCATCCAAAACCAAAGAAAACATGTCCTGAAAGGCCCTCCACACCTCGCCCCCACTGCGCATGCGCAGCGTCAAGGACGTTCCGAAATTGGCGCCATTTATCATTCTAAGTTTGGCCCTTCATCATTAACATCTGACTGATCTTTGTGCTTTTAAATCTCAGTTTAAATGATGCCAGACACATAAATATTAGTGAAATGGTGATTCTAAGGAGGATAGAGAAGGAGGAGAGGAAAAGAATGTGTGACAGAATATTATCAGGGCTGTAACTTAAAATTTTTTAATGAAATTATGTTAAGTTACCTATTTTCAAGGCAGCAGCCATTTTGTTGTCATTCTGATTATTTAGTTACACTGTTTTTACAAGTGTTTTCCTCTCTCCCTGTCCTTTAAGTTCCCCCTTGCTATTCTCCCATGCTTTTGGCATAGTTTCTGTAATTATTATTACTAAAATTTCTTGGGAGTTTTAGCTGAATAACAGAATGAATTCTGTTCTTTCCCCATGTTTACGTCTTCACCTACGGGTGGTTAGGCATTGTGTTCTGCATCTACCATCTGATGTTCTGCAGTTTCTTCCCTGGAAGTCTCTGTTTTGCATCAGATAGTGTATTTTTGGTAACTGATTTCGGGCCTGGGTGCCTGGAGTCTTATTTTAGTGTTTTTACACTCATTGTTTACATTTACAACAGCCCTCTGTGTGAGGGGGGGATTTCTAAAAAATAATATCTTTATGTTATTTTAATCATAACTAGATACATTATTATTGTTCGTAAGTGTTGAATAAATTGTTTAAAATATTTTTAAAATTTTTGTCCACACTTAGGCTTGGGATCCATTGGGGCTCAACGTTACTTTTCAGAAACTTGGGCTGTTCTGAAAAAATATTTTTTCAAAATATTTTGATTTCAATTATTTTTTCTATATTAATGGATCATATTATTATTATGTATTTTGATTGCCGGGGGTTAGTGCGAGTACCAGGACTTGTTTTCTTTTCACATTGAAAGGATATTGATCAATTGTTTTAAGAGGAAGTCTTCCTCTGACTTTATTATCATTCTATATGTGGTCAGTGTACTCGCATTAACTCCTGTTCTGTATCGTATGATTTCGATGACAATATGGGAAGCGTATGTCACGGTATGTTGTTGGGGATTTGGACACTCCGGTCCTTTCCCCGCAGGGTCACTCTACTTTATCAATTTCTATTTCAGACGATCAAGATTAGGGTGATGTATCTGTGATGTCTTCCAACAGTGTGCCTCCGTCATCACTATTAATGAAGGGCTAGCGGAAAAGTGCTCATGTTATACGCCAATTGCCTAAGAGGACCCTAGTAGGTTCGACGGCCTTTGACGTCCGCTAGCTCGCCCGGTGTAGCGTCCATTCACCGAATGGTTCGGCAGCCGGGTTCGTCCGTTGCGGTCTAGAAGGAATTTTGGGGTGATGCGAGCACTATAAAATTAACTTAATGCACACCCAGTGACGGCGGATCGGAGGGAGAACGGAGGAAGCCTTTTAGTCCGGTTCATAGCTCGTTCCGGTCCATCCGGACGGCAAGCGAGAGAGGCCCCTCTCTCGTTCAACAACATCTGGCCCCAGATGTTGTGGTACAAAATGTGTCGCTAGCGGAGCATACGTCCGTCGCTCGGGACGCTCCGTTGTATAGGCAGTCCGCTGAGACTGCTAAGGCTTCCTCTTCTCGTCAGCGCACACGACCGCACCTTGGCTGCGTGACCGCCGATATATTACCAGCTTCGCCGATCAAGGATTCTTCGGCGACCAGGTCACACCATCCGGCAGCCAGGGATTCGAGACCGATGGACTCCGGACGTTCGCATAGGAAAAGTATGCGGGAGCCATCTGATGCGGAGCTGCCCTCGGCGAAGCAGCGATAGACTGCGCCTCCGCAGGTCTCGACGCCGGACATTCTTGTGCACATAGCACAGCTTATCGCAGCATCCCAGCAGCCGACAGAAACGGTGTCGGATCGAGAATTATCCGACAGCGCTGGGTCGGTAGCCGGGGACTCGAGGCCTGCAGACTCCGGACGTTCGCATAGGAAGTGTGCGGGAGTCAACGTACACGGAGCTTCCGGCGGCAATGCATCGTAAGTCCGCTACTGCACAGGCCTCGGGAACGGACGTGCTTTCCTTAATAGCACAGTTTATCGCAGCATCCCAGCATCAACTGAATCTGTCGCATATATTTTATCCGACGATGCTGGGTCGGGACGCTCCGCGGAAGCGGGTACGGACGTCCGAAAGTTTCATCCGGTCCGACGGGATACCGAAAGGGATTCGGAGGATTTCAAGCTTTCCCTTTCGGAACAACATATGCTGCGATGCCGGATAAGAAACTGATAGCGTCGGTGGACTTAGAAATTTTTGATTCGGTTCAGGGACATCGTCCCTCAGTTCCGACATAGTCCAATAATGTCACACAAACTTTCGAATTATTGAACGACGCTATATATATTATTATTTTATGCTTGCTATCCAAGCATTTCTGGTTTCTTGTTCGAAGAGTTATTGAGATGTCTTTCAAAAGTGTGCCTCTGTCGTCATAATTAATGAAGAGTTAGCGGCAATAAGTGCTCATGGAATATGTCTATCGCTTACAGAGTGACATTCGCTAGCTCACCCGGTGTAGCGTACATTCATCGAATGGTTCGGCTGCCGGGTTCGTCCGTTGCGGTCTAGGAAGGAGATTTGGGTGATGCGAGCACTTTAATTACTTTAGTACTCACCCAGTGACGGCAGATTGAGGACAGATCGGAGGAAGCCAACAACATAGGGACCGCATGTTGTGGTTCAGATATTTTACATTCGGAGCATATGTCCGTTGCTCGGGACGCTCCGTTATATTGACAGTCCGAGAGACTGTCTTTAATGCTTCCTCATCCTCACAGCAGGGCACACGACCGCACATTGGCTACGTGACCTCGAGTATCCGATCAGTTTCGGCATTCAGTGATTCCACGGCGAATAGGTCGCGCCATCCGGTAGCCAAGGGACACGAGGCCTATACACTCTGGTCGCTCGCATATTGGAAGTATGCACGGGGTAACGATCACGGAGCTTCCAGCGGCAATGCATCGTAAGACCGCTTCTCCTCAGGCCTCAGTGACGGACGTGCTATCCGAGTTAGCACAGTTGTTTCGCAGCATCCCAGCAATTGACAGTTTCTCGGTCGAATCAGGAATTATCCGACGGCGCTGGGTCGGTGCGGTCCGCGGTTGCATCAGCTACGGACGACCGAACGCTTTATAGGGTCCGACAGGATGGCGAAAGGGATTCGAAAGATTTCGAGTTTTCCCTTTAGTAGTATCGGAAGATGCCTTTCATATCTTCTGGCATTTCTTCCAGTGATTATTTTTCGGACTTCATTGCTGCGATCTTGGATAAGAGACTTATAGCGTCATTGGACTCGGATTTTTCGATCGGTACAGGGACATTGTCCCTGACTTACCGACGCAGTCCAATATTGTCATTACAACATGTGTTTTATTTTTCGACGCTATATATTTATATATATATACAAGCCTGCTACTAAGCATGATAGTTTAGTTTCTTGTCCGCGTTGCTCATTTCTGCCATTTTATCATTTTTACAAATAGTTTATTTTGGCAGAGCAGGGCATACCGAGAGTTCATATGCATCTAGACGGTGTGATTAAAGACTGCATATATTCTTTTTCGCCGTTTATGTCTTTTCCAATTTCAATGTTGGGAACGACATTATGTATAGTAGACTTAACTTAGACGCTTTATTATACGTAATCCGCCTTACTGAGGCGTTATCATTACGTCTTCAAGAAAAGATTTACGGGATATTATTCTCAATGTAATTTCTTTTGAGGGCAGTAGTTTGTTCACGTATAACTCCGCCCTTCAGTGGCTGATTGGAGTTGGTTAGACGTGACGCAGCCCTAGCTACATCCACACGCGTGGATAGTAAGGTTAAGAACTCTCTCAGAGTCGCTTCGTTCTCGGAGGAGCTTCTCTTCGACGGCAACTTTCCGGCAATCCATGAATTGCTCGATTTATACATTCTCTTGTCTATCTAGTGTTACAAGAGATTCAGACTGGGGCAAACATTCGGTGGTTGACTCAGAGAGTGCCGCCGCAGTTGCCGGACCCGAGTGTGGCTGTTATGATGGTTGCCAGTCAAACAGATTGGGATATATACTGATCCCTACGGATTCGAAGTGCCAGGGTCTTTGGGTTCCGCAGTCTTTTAGCTATCAGTTTAACTTCCGCGGAATAATGTTTTTTAGGCTTGCTTTATGTCATTGCATGAACATTATTCAGAAACGCATGCCCAAATTCCTGTCCTTTAATTCGACAGTAGTGGCGTATCTCCGGAACCAGGGAGGCACTCTTTCGTTTCCGTTATTCAATTTAATGGAAAGAATCCGTCTGTTGGTTATAGTACACCAAGTTCAGTTTTGGTCCGTCATATTCCGGGTCGTCTGATTGTTTTATCGGACTCCCGTTCTCTTACGGGTCGCTTGTTGCTGTCAGAATGGACTCACAACAAACAAGTATTCAATCAGATTTGCTATCTATGGGAGCGCCCAATGATGATTTATTTATGACACAGCTTGCTAATCAATTGCAGACGTATGTGTTGGCTTGTCCAGATCTCTGAGCTAATAGTGTTAACGCTCTATTGATCTATAGGACGGAATGATAGGATACGCGTATCCTCCGGCACTGTTGTTTTAGCAGGTATTGCTAAGATAAACAACCACAATACATTTCTGTTGATAGCATCTCTATCTTCACAGAGATCATGAGTAATTTACTCTCTTGTCTACTGTGGGTCTTAACGTGAAATCTTCCTCTATGTGAGGATCTTTTTTCACTGGGTAAATCGTGTCATCTTTATCACAACCAGCAAGGTCGCAACCTTCATGTATTCCGTTGTGTGGTCCGTATTGCATTGTAAGCACTGTACTGGACGAGCTTTGGACGCGATTTCTTACTATAGGAGATCCTCTTCTTCGCTATTCTATGCGACTAAAGTGGAGGCTCTTCCGTCGTGGTGTAGGGATCATTATGTTCATATTGTTGATCCCTCCATACTACTCATTGCTATTTTTTAGTATACTTGTTTCACAAGATCTACTGCAGCCTGTTATTATTTAGGTTATAGGTTTATGTTACCTCATACCTATGCACTCTACGATAGTTTACAATTGAGTCTTTTGTCTCTTTATCTAAGTCAGTTAGTAACTTTTTGATAAATAGACTTAGAATCTTTAGATTAAATTCCTATATGGATTTTAACTTCGGTTCTTATTTAGCTAAGTTATCATTTGAGCCTCTGGAAACAGTAGTTTTCAAATTCTGACCTTTTAGACAGTAATTCTGTTGGTTTCTCTTTTACTGTAGAGTCAGTGAGTTTCATGCACTATCGATGGATGATTTTCACTTTCATAGTTTCGGAATCAATACTTCCGTTACTATTTAGGTTGGATTGTTGCATAAGAGTTAGGCTCCTATTATCCGGAACCTATTATTTTAAGGTCCTTCCGTCTTCGTATGGGCATAGGCCTTTACTCTTTCCGGGTACAGTTTATGTTTTTATAAACAGATATCTGTTTATTACAAGGGCGTAAGCTTCTTCTGTCTTTGATGTCTAGTAGAAGGACGTTACGCTCCATTTTATTGTTAATGGATTCTATTAACTATCGGTACTGCTTATGGTATATCATTGACTTAGCAGTTGTGCTTAAGATTTCGGCTCATGAAGTAAGAGTTCTTCTACTTCTTGGGCTTACTTTAATAGTGTCGCTAATATAGATTTTTGAAGGCCGCTCATTGCGCTCAGCCATCCACATTCATGAATTTTATCTTAGAAATATCGAGTCAATTTCTTGGGGCCTCTTTTGTTAGGTCTATTATCTACTGCTCAGAATGTCATTCTCTTAACAGTTGCTACTATAGCTAGGTAGGCTGTCTGTTTCGGCAGTGTCTCCGTTCGGCTGCCCTCTTCGCTCTGGGCTATTTGACCCAGGGCAAGAAAAAGGGGGGGGGGGGGAGGGTGTTCCCTTGGGTCACCTGTTTTACTATGAAAACAAGGGGATACCTCCTCCGGAGTTAGTAATTCTGAGCTGTTATTGGGATGGTTGTTTAGTGAGAAGTTTAAGTTTATAAAATTCATTCAAGTCTTAGTTTTTAAAGTATAGCTTTTGAATATTGCATATGTCAACGGACATGATTATGCAATTCTCAGACACTTTTAGGAGTATAAGAGTCTCTATTCTCTAGACTTACTTTATTATTGGCTTACTTTAAAAATTATTAGTATAAGGATTATATTGGATATTAATAGAGTACATGGATGTATGAAGCTCAATTTTGGAAGGTGTTGTATCTTTCTAATTTATCATAAATAAGAAAGATACATGTAAGGCCTATTACTTCTTTTCCCTACAGGGGATGACTCTATTTTATTTTATTGAGCGTATTCCATTTTGCTCTATGTCCTTGGCCCTCCAGCCTTTTTACTATTCAGCTATGCCTGGGTCATTGGTACAGTATAAAAATGTTAAAAAATTTATAGTAATTTATATATTTTTTATACTTACCAATGACCCAGACGGGGATGGCCCTCCCAGGAGTTGGGAACTCTTGCCTCCCCGCTGAGTACATAGCGCTTACCAGGCACTGGTTATTAGAATGATAAATGGCGCCAATTTCGGAACGTCCTTGACGCTGCGCATGCGCAGTGGGGGCGAGGTGTGGAGGGCCTTTCAGGACATGTTTTCTTTGGTTTTGGATGCAAATTTTGGGGATTGGGGGGCAAAATTTGTGTTTGGCCCTGTATTTTAGGAGTTGGCACCAGCTATGTCTGGGTCATTGGTAAGTATAAAAAATATATAAATTACTATAAATTTTTTAACTTTTCTAAAAAAATTGGTTTCCGTTCATTTAAAGCTGAACGCGTTGACGGATTGACACCAGATTTTTCAGATGTTCTTTTTAGCAATGAAATACAGGTCAAGTTCGATATTGGTGTTTCTCAGTCCATCCACTGCAGAGTTATGGCTCTTTCGGTTTGAATCCCACCTGCGGCAACCGCGTTGTGTCTTTGGGGAAGGCACTTCATCTCCATTGCCCGCGTGGGGGCACGATGACGCCGTGTACTAAGGCGTACTGCACGTCGATAGTACATATGTCTTCAACCAATCTAACCCTGTCTGTGCTGCAGTGCGGGGTTACGATGTTGGGGAGCTGGCAGCTGCTCGTCGTTGCTCAGTGGTTCTCTCCGGGTACTCCGGCTTCCTCCACCCGTAAAACTGTCACGGTCATGATTAGCCATTGTGCATAAATATGTGACCTTAAATATCAATAAATAAACAAATAAATAGTTATGGCCCATTGAAACCACAATTTTTGAACAAAAATTGGTTTCCGTTCATTTAAAGCCGAACGCCTTGACGGATTGACACCAAATTTTTCAGATGTTGATTTTATACACCCATTTGAAAAACGGGACGTATTATGTGAATGGTCTCTCCACCTGTCTGTCTGTCTGTCCATGGACACATTTCGTTTCCGGACGATAACTTTAGTTGTAATGGATTGAGCTGAGTTAAATTTGGCATGTGGATTTAGTATGACAAAATACAGGATGAGTTCGATTTCTGTTTCTAGCAGTCCATTTGCAGTAGAGTTATGGCCCTTTATTTATGGGAATTTAGCCCAACTTTTCGTTTCCTGACGATAACTTTAGTTTGCCTTGACCGATTTATTTCAAATTTTCAGTTTTTTTTGTTTTTGACCACAAAATACAGCTCAGGTTCACTTTTGACCACAATCGCATATACCTTTCCAGAGTTATTCCCCTTGAATGATTGCAAATTTGTGGATTTTGTGGTTTCCGGATGATAACTTTAGTTTGTCTTGATCGATGTTTTTCAAATTCTTAGATTTTGTTTTTGACCACAAAGCACAGCTCAAGTTCACCTTTGGCCATAATCGCATGTACCGTTCCATAGTTATTCCCCTTGAATGATTGCAAATTTGTGAATTATGTGGTTTCCGGATGATAACTTTAGTTTGCCTTGACTAATTTGTTTCAAATTCTCAGATTTTGTTTATGACCACAAAGCGCAGCTCAGGTTCACTTTCGGCCAAAATCGCATGTACCTTTCCAGAGTTATTCCTCTTGAATTTGTGCATTTTGTGTTTTCCGGATTATAACTTTAGTATGGCCTAACTGTTGGACATAGAATGCATCAAATATTTGGAGTCCGGATGATAACTTTTGTTGTTTTCCGATTGGTTCCAAACTTGGTGTGTTGTTTAATCGCAACAAAATACAGGTCAAGTTGAATATGGGATTGGTCCAAACAATTTTCACCCTCAACCCCATCCTTACCCCAACCCTTCAAAAATACAAAACAGGCGTATATTGTCCCGCTACGTGGTGCTCTTGTTTAGTTTTTATTTACAGAGTAACAGGAACAGGATGTGGCTTCGTGACACCGTCAAGGAGTGTGCTGTCATCATCGCTAATCAATCAGAGCTAGCAGCAAAAGTGCTCAGGTATTAGACAAGGCCTAGATCCTTAGTAGGATTGATGACCTTGTTGCCAGCTTGCTCGACCGCCAGATCTATCACGTTGACTAGTGGTGTGTGATGCCGGGTATGTGCGTAGCGGTCATGAAGAGGAATAAGGGTGTAGCGAGTGCTATAAACACGAACATGCTCACCCTGCAACGACGGGAAGGAGGAAGTAGACAAGTTCTGAGGTATGCTCGTCCAGGTCTTCGTGATCGCGAGCAAGAGATAGGTCCCTCTCTCTTATTATAACAACATCTGGGGCCAGAGTTGTTGATAGGAACTTGTCAGACAAGTTCTCCGGCATGCTCATCCAGGTCTTCCGTGATTGTGAGCAAGAGAGAGGTCCCTCTTTTTTATAACAACATCTGTGATCAGAGGTTGTTGCTAGGAACTTGTGTCGGTCAGACAAGTTCTGAGGTATGCTCGTCCAGGTCATCCGTGATTGCGAGCAAGAGAGAGGTCCCTCTGTCTTATAACATCTGGGGCCAGAGGTTGTTGATACGAACTTGTGTCAGTTGAAACTTACATCCACAGGATGCTCCTTCCATAGACTGCCAGCCAGTCTTATAGCTTCCTCTATGTTCGAAAAGCACACATGACCGTGCAGGTCCGTTGTCGCTAGTTAGCTTGAACGGTGAAGTAGTAACTCAGGTCCCTGAGAACTGTGATGCCGGGTGTAGACGATCCGGGCTAGAAAAAGAGATCATATAGGGTGGAGCGATCAATATGATATGCAATTATGCTCAACCAGTGACGACGGAAGGAGGAAACCGATAAGGTCTGAGGTACGCTCGTCCACCGGGACGTCCCGTCTAATAGCCAGCCGGGGCTGGCTAGTCTTATGGTTTCCTCTACATAACGGACAAAGTGATCTTTATATTGCACAAGGCTATAAAACCCGATGAGTGTTGTCAGTTTCCTGCCGCCGGTGAAACGGTTAAGTTTGGATGCTTGAACTGTGACTCCGTATGTGTCGCATATGCATGGTATTAGAGCTAGTGGAAAAGTGCTCAACGATTTTAAAAGACAAGGGCTAGGTTTCACTGAGGCTTATGTCCCTTGTCTAATTACAGCTAGCTCAATCGGCAGATCTCACTAGTATGTGGGTGACGTGAGGCTGGTTATTTCCTTTGCAGTCGAGAGAGAATATGGGTGTAGCGAGCACTGTTGATCGAATCCATCCTCACCTAGTGTTGATGGAAGGAAGACAACAGCAAGTTCTGAGGTATGTACGAGCAAGAGGGAGCCCCTCTCTCTCTTTCAACAACATCTGGAGCCGGGTGTTGTTGGTAGGAACTTGAGTCAGTCAGAGCGTACGTACATAGATATTGTCCGGTACGCTTAGTTCAGTTCTTAGTCGGGATGGCTACAGTTTGGCTTCTTTAGCGTCTACCAAGCACTCCCAACCACACCTTGGCTAAGTGACTCAGGATTTCCGGTCTGCATCGTTAAAAGGTCCATCTTTAGTAAAGAAAGTCGCACCATCTAGTAGCCAAGGAGATGAGGCTTCATTCATCGGGTCGTCCGCAGTAATAACTATATTGGACTCCCTGTCCTAGGAGCCGCCGGTGAAGAGGCTGTTCATGACCGCTGCTCCTCAGGCCTCTGTAACAGACTTGCTGGCGCAGTTGCACAGCTAATCGCAGTATTCCTGCTAAGGTAGAAGCACTCAACGTCAGTCTCAAATCTTGAGCTGTAGCAAAGTGCTTATTTGGTCCAGTCACCTGCCTGTTTAGATGCTGGTGACTGTGATTCTAACTGATTTGAACATATGATGGATAGGATAACTTTTCCTTCCGGAACAACTCTTGGATGATATAGATATCATACATTATCATTTCCTTGATCTTGTTCCAGTGATTCAAAATGCTGCGAACAATTATGAGAAACCGCTAGCATAGTTTGATGCTGACTTCATCCGGGTAAAGAGCAGGGTAATAAGATCTCTTTCTGGTTAAGTCTACACAGTTGTCACAGGTCTTCGATTCTGTAGATGACACCATATTTATCTTCTGGCGGAAAAAGTAATTCGGTTTCTTTTCGTCTTCCTCTGTACTTTTAATCATTTGTGATGGTTCACATACTTTTAAAAACAACAGGGGAAGATGTGGAGAGTTCCCATTGATTGAGTAGGCTAAGATCCTAGTTTTAGCCTTACCTCCATCATTTAGCTGTTCGCTCGGACGCAATTGAGAAGATAATTTCTTAGTCAGAGCGAATTTAGTCTCATGGTCTTATGTACTCTAATTTTAAGTACTGTGACGCATCGTCCATATGGACGGAATTTTGTGGTCGTTTGTACCTTTTATTATTCTTTCCAGACCTAGTCTTTATTTCTCGGTCTCAACTAATGTTAAGTGAGAGTTATTCTGATGCAACGAAGCCTTGTGTCTTCATCTTTACATTTGACTTGGTGGAAAACTTGCCATAGGTCGCTTTAGTCTTCCAACTCTAGTTTTTATGATAAGAATCAATTCTCGTCTCTTTAAGCTGGGGTCTAATGTATCATCACCAGCAGAAAGAGTACGAGAGGATGTCCAAGACTCAAATTGTCTATCAGGATTCATAGCAAGGTATAGGTATACCTAAGTCTTTGATGGTAAGCTTTCATTATTGTAGGATTAACTACAAGAAAGCATCTATTCTTGACTCTTTAAGTTGGGGTCTAATCAACCACAGCCAACAGAAGAGTAGGAGAGTTTGTCCTAGACTCATTTTGCTTATAAGGCTCATAGTGAAGGAATAGGTATCTCTTCTATATATAATTCTTTAGGTTTGTCCAGATATGTTAACTCTCCCGGAATGCCTGGGAAAATCCCGGAATTTCAGTGTAGTTCCCGGCCTCCCGGACGGGAATCAGTTTTGGACCAAAAATCCTGGAAAACAACAGTCAAATATTTCGTTCCCGTTGTAACTTATGAAAAACATTCGGAGTCAAATCACATGCATTTCAAACTCTGGTAAAAACTCACGAAGCAGTGAAATATGGATTTAAGTTATATTTTTTAAGAAAAGGGTATTTTATGACATATATTTCAACTGTGTTCATGTTTATTTCTGGGTTTTTTCTTCGGAGATACGTGATCAATGTGCGAGTGTCGAAGTGAAAATAGGTGACTTGCTTTCAAAAAATTGAAAACTCCACCTTCATTTAAATGCAGTTTTTGGAAATTAAAATATATGAAAAGGAATTAAATAATATATATTTATTTATTCCTTCATAGAATAGCTTTAATTCTCATCCCTTTTCCAAAATCAAAACGTAAACAACAACTATTTAGCACAGTTTAAAAGTAGGTTAAAGTCGCTTAGGATGCCGAAAAATTATGACTGCATATTTAAACACAATGGACTTATTTTTTAACACTACATTTATTCTGTTGTGCTGATTACAGAACTGTTAACTGTTGGCCATCTGTACCCAGAAAATTTCGAATGGAATTAAAAAAAATTGCTTCAATGATGAAAAGAAAAGTTTTGTGTAGGGCACAAACTTCCCACATGCATGAAGCTTGATAAACTCATAAAGATACTTTCTACTTTCTAAGTACTAATGTTCTTGAAGTAACTGAACATTAGGACATCTTTTCCTGTTAACATTTCCAGACTAGGGAAATTATTAGCTAAGTAGACTTTGATAAGAGCAAACGACAGGTGGGGGTGTACTGTGGGACAGTGTGAGTGGGTGGTGGTGGACAGGGGGGAGGGGGCATATGAAGAAGAGGATCGGGGGGGGGGAGGGGGGGGGTCAAATCAACAGTTATTTTATGATTTTTTAACATAACATAAATGCATCAGCACAGTTGACAACTAGTTCTGGATATAACCTGGTGTTAATAGTGGTCCATGAGCTGAAAATTCACAAGTTTTTTCTTATATTTTGTCCCCACGCGAACTTTTCCCTGAAATCTATCCCATTTCCCTGAAAATCACCCTCAGGTTCCCTGAAAAATTATTCTGGAGGTTAACATGTCTGGGTTTGTCTATACAGCCACTTCGATAGGGGTTTCTCGGCAGACTGAGTTACTGATCAGACTCCCTAAGCCAGTGGTTCTAGGCTCTTATAGAACTCGGTCCGGCCGATTTTGACTGGAAGTGGATAATTGGGTTATTTATTATTATCTTTCAGTCGATAAGCAAACGTTCGGAAATTGTAGCGAGTATAGTTCTTTAGATCACTTGTTTTGTGAACTAGATAATGTTTCATGGGATTTATGATAGGATTCATGTATCCCACTATTCATTTGACTGGTTCATCTGTTTCACAGAGCAAATTAACCAGCTGTTTCGCTCGCTTTCATCGGTTATCTGACGTATTAACAGCGATAGTTTTGTGCGCCGGATGGAGTTGTGTGGAGTGCCTTGGAATGTTATTTCGATGGGTCACTTACACACATGTCTACTCCAGTTATTAACTGGAGTGGTAGACGTTTTTCCCAGTTGACCTGTTTTGTTTTAGAGAACCTTTTAACATAAGGTCAGGTTTGGGCATATATTACAGTTTTCTCAATTACTTCGGACGTGAGTTCATATATTGTTACAATCCTGAGTCTGGCGGTCTCTCTATGCACATCAGAGTTTATCAGAAGAGAAGTTATGCTTTTGTTGTCATTATTTTTCAATAGAAGGGACGTTATGTTCATTCTGTTGTTAAATAAGTCAGTTAGCTATTCGTACTGCCTGGGTTATTCGCTCACCGAAGGGAGCTTAACTTATCACTTGCCGTCCGTCGTCGCCGTCGTGAACTTTTACATTATCGACTACTTCCGACAAACTACTGGATCAAATTGAACCAAATTTGGTGTGCATGTTCCCTATCATATGACAATTCAAACTTGTACAAATAAACTTGCCGCACCCACAGGGGGGCACCACAAGGGGCATAACTCTGATAGCACCCATGAATTTCTTTCCAAAATTCAAAAAAATCTTCTTCAGATCCACCAGGCAGAATTCTTTCCTATTTGGTATACATTATCTCTAGGGGGGTCAGATTCAAGTTTGTTCAAATCGGCCACCTGGATTTATATTTGGGCTCACTATAGAAGCCCGAATTCGAACTTAGTGCATTTCAGGCAAATTTCTTAAAAAATCTTCTCCAGATCCACCAGGCAAAATCTTTTGATATTTGGTATGCAACATTGTGTGGTGGATCTGATTCAAGTTTGTTCAAATCGGCCCCCTGGGTTCATATTTGGGCTCAGTATTGGAGCCCAAATTTGAACTTAGTGCATTTCAGGCAAATTTCTTTAAAAATCTTCTTCTCAAGATCCAACTGGTAGAATCAATTGATATTGGGTATGCAGCATGCTTAGGGAAGGGGGGGGGGGGAGATTCAAGTTTGTTCAAGAAAAGTCCCTGGGTTCATATTTGGGCTCACTGTGGTAGCCCGAATTATAACTTAGTTCAAAATGAGGAATTTTCTTTAAAAATCTTCTTTTTCAAATCCAGCGGTCGGAATGTTTTCATATTTGGTATGCAGCATCCTTAGGGGGGTGAGATTCAAGTTTGTTCAAGCCATGTTCCTAGGCCCATATTTGGGCTCACAGTGGGAGCCCGAATGATAACTTAGTTCAAAATGAGGAATTTTCTTTTAAAAATCTTCTTCAGATCCAGCAGTCGGAATGTTTTGATATTTGGTATGCAGCATCCTTAGGGGGGGGGGAGATTCATGTTTGTTCAAGCCATGTCCCTAGGTCCATATTTGGGCTCACTGTGGCAGCTTGAATTGTAACTAAGTTCGAAATGAGGAATTGTCTTAAAAAAACTTCTTCTTCAGATCCAGCAGTCGGAATGTTTTGATATGTGGTGTGTAGCATCCTCAGGTGGGTGAGATTCAAGTTTGTTAAAGCCAAGTCCCTGGGTTCCTATTTGGGCTCACTGTGGGAGCCTGAATGATAACTTAGTTCAAAATGAGGAATTTTTTTAAAAAATCTTCTTCTTCAGATCCAGCAGTTAAATGCTTTTGATATTTGGTATGCAGCATTCTTAAGGGGTAAGATTCAAGTTTGTTTAAGCCATGTCCCTAGTTCCATAAAATTTGTCTCTCATGACTTCATTTCTTTGTAGTGTTGATGAACCATGTCTAACTGAATGTGACCCCAAATACTTCTTTGAACCACTTTGGCCAGTGAGCGATTAAGGCTCCTTGGAGCCTCTTGTTTATCTTCCTATTAGCAGTCAATGCTTAAGATTTCAGCGCATAAGCAAGCGCTGGCTATATCTTGTGCTTTTTATACCCCCGCTTCGAAGAAGTGGGGGCTATATAGGAATCGCCCTGTACGTCCGTACATCCATCTGTACGTCCGTCCGTCCGTCCGTACGTCTTTCCATCCGGACAAATTCTTGAGTGTGCAACTCCTCCTACATTAATGAACCGATTTTGATGAAACCTTCATCTCTACTAAGTGAACATGTGCATATTCCAAACTTTTTGATCTGCGACAATTTTAACCAGGTTATCTCTCTTGAACTTTGATTTAAAATGGGTTTCTATATGAAATTCTTGTGTGCGCAACTCCTCCTACATTTATCAATCAATTTGTACAAAACTTTTCAGACATCATCACAACTAAGTGAACATGCGCATTTTCCAAGATTTTTGATCTGCGACAATTTTAACCAGGTTATCTCCCTTTGTCTTAGATTTATTATGTCTTTCCGTTCGAACAAATTCTTGTGTGCGCAACTCCTCCTACATTAATGAACCGATTTTGATGAAACCTTTCAAACATCATCTCTACTAAGTGAACATGTGCATATTCCAAACTTCGCCCTGTACGTCCGTACGTCCGTCCGTCCATCCATCCGTACGTCTTTCCGTGTGGACAAATTTTAACCAGGTTATCTCCCTTTGACTTAGTTTTATTGTGTCTTTCCATCTGAACAAATTCTTGTGTGCGCAACTCCTCCTACATTAATGAACCGATTTTGATGAAACCTTTCAAACATCATCTCTACTAAGTTAACATGTGCATATTCCAAACTTTTTGATCTGCGACAATTTTAACCAGGTTATCTCTCTTGAACTTTGATTTAAAATGGGTTTCTATATGAAATTCTTGTGTGCGCAACTCCTCCTACATTTATCAATCAATTTGGACAAAACTTTTCAGACATCATCACTATTAAGTGAACATGAGCATATTCCAAGATTTTTGATCTGCGACAATTTTAACCAGGTTATCTCCCTTTGACTTAGATTTATTGTGTCTTTCCATCCGAACAAATTCTTGTGTGCGCAACTCCTCCTACATTAATGAACCGATTTTGATGAAACCTTTCAAACATCATCTCTACTAAGTGAACATGTGCATATTCCAAACTTTTTGATCTGCGACAATTTTAACCAGGTTATCTCTCTTGAACTTTGATTTAAAATGGGTTTCTATATGAAATTCTTGTGTGCGCAACTCCTCCTACATTTATCAATCAATTTGGACAAAACTTTTCAGACATCATCACTATTAAGTGAACATGCGCATATTCCAAGATTTTTGATCTGCGACAATTTTAACCAGGTTATCTCCCTTTGACTTAGATTTATTGTGTCTTTCCATCCGAACAAATTCTTGTGTGCGCAACTCCTCCTACATTAATGAACCGATTTTGATGAAACCTTTCAAACATCATCTCTACTAAGTGAACATGTGCATATTCCAAACTTTTTAATCTGCGACAATTTTAACCAGGTTATCTCTCTTGAACTTTGATTTAAAATGGGTTTCTATATGAAATTCTTGTGTGCGCAACTCCTCTTACATTTATCAATCAATTTGGACAAAACTTTTCAGACATCATCACTATTAAGTGAACATGCGCATATTCCAAGATTTTTGATCTGCGACAATTTTAACCAGGTTATCTCCCTTTGACTTAGATTTATTATGTCTTTCCATTCGAACAAATTCTTGTGTGTGCAACTCCTCCTACATTAATGAACCGATTTTGATGAAACCTTTCAAACATCATCTCTACTAAGTGAACATGTGCATATTCCAAACTTTTTAATCTGCGACAATTTTAACCAGGTTATCTCTCTTGAACTTTGATTTAATATGGGTTTCTGCATGAAATTCTTGTGTGCGCAACTCCTCCTATATTTATCAATCAATTTGGACGAAAGTTTACAGACATCATCACTACTAAGTGAACATGCGCATATTCCAAAATTTTTGAGCTGTGGCAATTTTAACTAGTATTCCAAACTTTTTGATCCGCGACAATTTTAACCAGGTTATCTCTCTTGAACTTTGATTTAATATGGGTTTCTGCATGAAATTCTTGTGTGTGCAACTCCTCCTACATTTATCAATCAATTTGGACGAAAGTTTACAGACATCATCACTACTAAGTGAACATGCGCATATTCCAAAATTTTTGAGCTGTGGCAATTTTAACTAGGTTATCTCCCTTTAACTTAGTTTTATTATGGGTTTCTACATGAAATTCTTGTGCGTGCAACTCCTCCTACATTTATCAATCAATTTTGACGAAACCTTTCAAACATTATCACAACTAAGTGAACATACGCATATTCCCAAGTTTTTGATCTGCGACAATTTTGACCAGGTTATCTCCCTTTAACTTGGATTTATTATGGGTTTTCAAATGGGATTCTTGTGTGTGCAACTCCTCCTACATTAATGAACCGATTTTGAATACATGTTGCACATTGTAAATGTGTTTTTCCAAATGTAAACCATTTATGTGTGGGCTCTTCAAGTATTCAGTGCTGTTCTGTGAAGGCCACATGCAAATACAAATTTCAACAACAAAAAATGATCTTTATGTATACATTTCCTTATGGCCTTCGCCTACATGATCAGAAGTGCATTCCTCTAAAAACCCAAAGCGGGGGTATTAATCACCTTCAGTGATAGTTCTAGTTCTAACTGTTTGGCTATTATATAATCTTATGTGGGATCTCATCAGGATAGTTAAGTTTTCGGTGCACAGGAATAATAGTTTCCATTATTTGTGTCGCTACTATAGGCTTTTGAGCACATACATTGACGCTCAGCCGTTTTCATGGGAATGAATATAGGAGATGTGTATCCTTCAATTCATTTGTTTCTATTGATTTCATTGAGGTTATGGGGTCTGCTATTGAGCATTCGACAGAAGCTTCCCCATTAGAGTGTTTTCTTCTTTAAGGGAAGTTTTATTCTTCATGTCATTCTCCACTCTCAGGATGGCACCATCATACACATATATGCTGTTCTGTGATATTTGTTTCCGGCATTTATTTTCTGATTTTGGAGCCGGTTTATCATACCTACCTCCATTTCTAGATCCTGGTCTCTATTTTGTCGGTTCTCAAATTGCATATTCTCACATGTTTATAGTTGTAGATACAAAATAGTACACGTTGGAGAGTGTTTTTTACTGGATTTAATATTACAGAGGCTGCCTGTGATTGATCTTGAAGCGTGTTTTCTCTGCAGAGATTGTTCATCTTATCCCGCTTTTGCATGTATATGTTATAATTAATTTCTCACTGATTTTGTTGTACCTGTATACGGCGTCTGCAGTGCATATTTATAGCGGATAACGTTATTTACCAAAATCATCGCTATAGCCTTGGCTTGGGAAGTGGCGTTAAGCACCATTTATTATTCATGAATTAATTTGTTGAGTGCCTGATCGATATTTATTTATATCGTTTCCGTGTTCTGCTTTTTTATTCCAGAGCTCTCCCCTCTTTCTTTTGAAGTTATGTTGAAAAAAATAGGAGGGGGGGGGGGTCATTTTGTCCACTTCTCTGCCTTATGGGGTATGTAACTGTTGAGGAAGCTGTCTTGTCCGTACTATGTTCGGCGATCAGCTGCAGTATTATTGTGCGGCGTAGGTTTATGGGAAATTTTCTCTCATTCTCAGTATGCCATAATAATTTTTAGGGTCTAGTCTAGACTAGTCTCTAAAATTGTTTATTTGTTACATCCTAATTAACATGAATTTATGCTTAGATTTAGGATTTACATTATCGGGATCCATATTAGGTTATGTCTCTTCTATTATGGTATTAAGAGACATTCATGTAAATTCTTATTTCTTCATCACGGATTGAAGGATTTGGTCTATGTTGATCTAAAATTTCGGAAGTTCTAAGCCCTCTGCCTTTTTACGATTCAGCTAAGTCTGGGTCATTGGTTACAGTATAAAAATATGAAAAAATTTATAGTAATTTATATATTTTTTATGCTTACCAATGACCCAGACGGGAATGGCCCTCCCATGAGTGGGCAGTACTGGGCACTCATACCTCCCCGATGAATTATTATAATCTTTTTTCTTCAAAGAATGATTTTATTGGTGCCAGATTCGGTGACTTCCAGGCGTCTGCGCATGCGCGGAGGTAAAATTATGGCGGGCCAGTTAGGACTTCTAATTTTTGGTTTTGCATGCAAATTTTGGGGATTGGGGGGCAAAATTTGTGTTTGGCCCTAGATATTTTTGGGTTAGCACCAGCTAAGTCTAGGTCATTGGTAAGTATAAAAAATATATAAATTACTATAAATTTTTTCATTTTCCACTCGCCTCCATTTTGCTCCCTTTTGTCACTGTAATAGATTAAATGCCTATTTTGGATGTACTGAGGCTCAATACCAGTAGGTCTATAAACAAGGGGAATTCGGTGATTGTCAGAATAATTTTGTGACATATTACAAAAGTATTTATTCAATTAACAGGAGTTTACTCTATACCCTATATGCAATTAAGAGGTCAAATTTGTACAAACAGTATGGTAAATGATTTTGTGTTTTTGAGTGTTATTCAATTAACGGTGTTATTCATTTAAGAGATGAACAATTAAGTGAGCTTCACTGTAATTCCTGGTTCTAGAAGACCCAATGGATGAAAACTATTGGCAGTTCGAGTGACATTTTGTTATTTATTCAAGGGCCAGAAATACAGGTGAACCAAAAATTATTAGGGAAATGAAAGGTGATGGAAACAATCATTCTCTTAATCTGTTCAAGCCTCAAATACAAATATCAGCTAGGGCCCTGTGACGCATCGAGATTCAATTTGAGTTGCTACTCTGTTTCTTCAAAATCTGCAGCCCGATTTGTTTGCTTTTAAATCTTTTCACAGGAATATTGTTTGGTCTCGGTCATCCACAGCGTCTCACAAAACCTATTATTGAGATGGAAATTGTCCAATAACAATCTTGAAAATAAAGACTTGAGTGTAATTTCTGCTATATTAACATAAACACCATCTCCACCCATACCGATTCAAGTCTTAATGGTCACTTCCACAATTGAGAGCAAATTTAATATTCGATAAGCTGTTGCTAGCAGGTAGCCCTGTTATTGCTGTAGTTCCTGGTGCCAGAAATTCTTGCCCCCGTTTTTTTGTTTTTTGGTGAATTGAAGTGAGTTTGTTGATGGAATTAACTCTCAGATCACTTTACTACCCATTACTTGGAGATCTTACTTGTAGATTAGTGTTACAGTGGAACCCTGTTAATTGAATAGCCACTTTGCAAATGAAAATTATTCAATTAACAGGAATATTCAATTAACAGGGATTGTGGCACTTTCCTGTGTTCTGGTGATAAACTTGGCATTTATTCTATTATATCTTGATTGTCAGAGCTCCATGAGCTCTGTCAAACAAGATATAATAGATTAAATTCCTGTATTGGATGTACTGAGGCCAAATAGGTCTATAAACAAAGGAAAACAGGGGAGAGTTGGTAATTTCTCGACAGGATACAAGATTTTTTATTCAATTAACAGGAGTTTACTCTATAACCTATATTCAACTAACAGGTCAAATTTGTACTGGAGGTGTGGTAAATGGATTTGTGTTGGGAAATTATATTCAATTAACAGGGTTGTCCAGTTAAGTGGGTTCCACTGTACTAAAGTTCAGTGTTAAATTCTTCAGAAAGCAGCAATTCAATCTTGGAAGAGATCCCAAATAAACTCTTGGTGCGTAATTGAGAACAGTAACGCCACTCTGATGAATTAATGCACTACAGATAGAGCTACCTCCTGTTGGAAGTCTCCTAGAAGCATGTTCACTTGTTGACTTTTGACATGGCCATATACTCTAACCACTAAATTTAAATTGTGTAAATGTACCAGCGCACAAAATAGTTACAATTCTTTTCAAATTTCATTCCTTGACCTCACAGGTAGGCTAAAATGGAGAAGATGATTATATAAACATTGTATATTACTATAATGTTTTGTGCACTCCTATTAGTTCAATTAGTAGCTTTGGACTTTTTTGAGTTGAATTGACTCAATTCTTTTCATGTGAATCCTAGCAGAGGTGCAGTGAGAATCCACATGGCTTCTTGCTGGTGTTGTTGCACGAATCTTTGCGTGAATCAATTATCAGATTCTCATCGAAATATTAACCCTATTGGCCCCTGTACATTAGGGGTGGTCAAAAGCACTCCTCAGAAATGGAGCACTGTGTCCATTGAAAAACACAAGATATCCACCACATATTATAATTATTTATGATGAGCATGAAATAAAGCATTGTTTACTTTTTCAGAGGAATATGTCACGTGTCATACGTGTCGATCTCCAGATACAGTTTTACAGAAAGACACTCGATTGTACTTCTTACAGTGTGAAACGTGTGGTTCCAGGTGTTCTGTGGCTACTATAAAGACTGGTTTCCAGGCTGTCACAAGCAAACAAGTCCGCCAAGCCATCAGAGCCAAAAATGCATAAACGACTAGAAGTGATGTTGAGTTTCAGATTAGGAGATGCATCTTTTTATATATTGACCAACTTATGAGGCGATAAAGGAAGCATCACCACTGTGATACTATCATGGGCAGCAAATGGAAAAAGAAATGAGTGAGCCATGGAGGTTGACCACTCGTGAAAATAAAGTTTTATTCAAAATGTGGTCCTTTATTATTTCAATGGAGAGTTCATTCCTAACCCGTTACCTTATGAAGCTGCAAAATTCACCAAGCATTATACACAATTAACAATTTGTGTTTTATTTTTTATAAGTTTTCTCTTTCCAAATCCATAGCTTATTTTCAAAGTCTCCAAACTCTCAACTGAAGATGCTTAACAAGCTTCTTTCGGTCACGGATTTATGCTGTGATGTTAAACATGTAAAATCAGGGTTTCTTTTCGGTGTCTACAGGGATAGAATATGAGACTCTTTCCCAATGGCATTTGAGCATAATTTTTCCCAATTCTTAACCCCCCAAATTTCCCAATTTCAATCCCCACTCAAATAAATATTTCTTGCACAATTGGTGTTCTGAAGTGGGTGGTCATAAGATATGTTTTCTGAGGCCTCAATGACCACCCAGTTCACCACAATAGTTGTGCATTAACCCTTTACCTAACATGAAAAGCAGACGACACTTGCAAAAAAAATCAACTTATTTTTTTCATTTTTTGTCTCAAAAACATAGGTTATGACCCCTCATTGGAACGAGCTCGAGCTCGTACCAATGAGGGGTCATAACCTATGTTTTTGAGACAAAAAATGAAAAAAATAATGAAAATTAATTGGCGATTTTTGAGAATAGCGCTGGCCGTTTTTGGCCATTACGTTGGGTGAAGGGTTAAATTAAAATTGTTACCAACTGAAGTGGGTGGTCATAAGACATGTTTTCTGAGGCCTCAATGACCACCCAGTTCACCACACCAATTGTCCATTAAATTAAAATTGTTACCAAATGGAACTTTAAAAGTGTCTGTATTCAAAGGCGATTGACAAGTTCTTTAACAGTATAAGAACAGTTTACTAGAGACTACAGAGACTGGGGTGAACATGATTCCATGTGACTGTTTGTTGTAAAACTAACTTGTAGTATACATGCAGGTACTTAGGTATTGGTCTTAATGTTCACTGTTCAATTGAAATGTAAAATGTCCTAGTCTTTGTATGTTTCTTCCTCTCCACAACAAATTCTCAATTGGAGCCCCCGATGACACAAATTTTCCCAGTGGCTTGGGCCCTAGACCCTTTCCCAAAGAGGACAGAATCCTTGAAAATGTTAATTTTCATTTCATTACTGATGCAGGCCAAAAATTTGTTACAATTCATGAGAATCAGTTGTTGTTTATTTATGAGTCTAGTTCAAATTTGGGTGAGTTTCTTAACTTAAATGCACATTCTTTTGGCAGTCTTGATGATGAAAGTTTCAGTCAGTGGCGTAGATAGCTTTAAGCTGGCAGAGGGGCAAGCCCAAAAATTTTCCGACAGACCAAAAATTTTCTGACAGTGTAACAACAAAAATCCAAACTGGTGTTCAACCAATTACCAAAAATGGTTGTTGACCGATTACCGGTTATTTGAGCTCACAATCGGTCGATTCCGATGCCGATTCTGATAGTAATACTGTGCACTAGGACAAGTCGGGGCTCGAAAGAACTACATTAAACTGAACATTTTTCATTGTTACACTCCATTGACTGGGGTCGAAATAAAATTACCAGTCGCAAAGACTTGGGCGGTAAACGTGGCTCTCAGAGCCACGTTTACCACCCAAGTACGTGCGACTGGTAATTTTACTTCTGCCTGAGTCAATGGAGTGTAACCGTCACTTTTCCGGTATGAACTAGCGATTTTGCCCAGTTGCAAGCTTTGTATGTTGTTTAACTTGTATGTCCCGTAACGGGGCGTCAAGAGAGATTAAGAATACACATTGTGGTTGTTTCTCAACTTTATTAAATGGTATCATTTTACATTAACAATTAAACAATTTCAGAAGAGAATAAAATGCGGTTAATGTTCAAATCATCTCAAAATGCTTGGCAACAATCGGTTGAACCGATATTCCAGGAGCCGTTGCCGTTGTCATCCGATTGCCCACAATCGGCCGATTGTGGTGGCCGGTTCCGATCATCGGTTGAACACTAGGCATGGGCCCTAGACCCTTTCCCAAAGAGGACAGAATCCTTGAAAATGTTAATTTTCATTTCATTCCTGATGCAGGCCAAAAATTTGTTAGAATTCATGAGAATCAGTTGTTGTTTATTTATGGGTCTAGTTCAAATTTGGGTGAGTTTCTTAACTTAAATGCACATTCTTTTGGCAGTCTTGATGATGAAAGTTTCAGTGCCTAGACAGTAGTTTTTAGTGATGTCTTGGCTGTCTTTACAGACTGCCAAGACATCACTAGACACCACTACTAAGCTTAGTCAAAAGTGTTACCTTATTATGAGAGAGCAAAAATTAAGTAAAATTCTCCAGGCTTGTAACTGATTGAGTGCGAGAAGCCACTATCAGAGCTCCACTGAAAAGTGTTTGTGGCTTTACACTGTATGCATTAGCTTGTTTGCTAAGCAGTAAAAACATTTTTTTTTAATATAAATTTCTTTTGTTGCAATTTATTGGAGTGTGCTAATAGACACTCTCCAATAAATTGTTATAAAATAATTATTTATGAACAATATCTTGCTAAATTAAGGCTCCCCTTGCTTGAAAGTATGGTATCTTTAAAAAAAAAAATACTCCCATTACAAATCCCCTTTCAAACATAATTCTCCCAGTTAACTCTCTGCACTCTGATGTCAAAATACCAAAGTTTTCAATAATGCATTTTTCCCACAATGCAACTGAGAATTTAAAAAATTATATCTTGTTTGACAGAGCTCATTGAGCTCTGTCAAACAAGATATAATTTGTTAAATTTTTCATGTTAAATGGGCAGTATGGAGTCAGTGATGAAAATTCTATAATACTACCAGAGTGCTAGGAGTTAAGGACACTTTTAGAATACAGATAGTGACAATACTTGAAAAAATTGGGATCGCTTAAACTTATAATTTTTTGTCTTGCAAACATAGCTTAAGACCCCTCATTGGCATGAGCTTAGATGTTATAGGTGAGGTTCTTGAGACAGAGAGTGATAGAATTTGAATTGACAACTTTTATGAGTGGCCTTGGCCACTTTTGGTCATTACGTTATGTAGATGGTTAAACCTCTTCAGACTCCCACAGAAATACTTGAGTTGATATAATAACTCTGCTTACAAATATATCTTGCGACAATTTACCAGGAAACTAGGAGCCTTTTTTTTTTAAGTCTCTCTCCTAAATACACTGTTTCCGTTGTGCCAATCAATCTGTGGAGAATGATATAGTTAAAAAAAAATGATTAGTTGACTTTGGAGTATTGTGATTGCTTAATTGGTCTATTTCCTGATAAGATCATTGTGAAAACAAGACTTAACCCTTAAGGGCCTGGAGATTTTTATACAGTTTTGCCCTACTTTGAAAGTCTTCCTCCAGTGGCTTTGCAGTTGTTTCTAGTCAAGTCTTGGCTGCCAACAGAGGCAGCCAAGATGTGCCCAGAAACCAATGACAATGTACTTAGAAAACAAGTTTTGAGTTTACCCAAACAATGTATTTTGGGACACCTGTTCCTTTGTATTAAAAAGTTATCAAAGTCAGAATTAGGCCCTTACGGGTTAACCCTCTATCTAAATGTAACTGCCAAAACCGGGCAGCACCATTTGCAATAATCGTGATTCAATTTTCATTATTTATTTTTTTTTGTGTCAAAAACATAGCTTATGACCTCTCATTGGAATGAGTTCATTGAGGTCATTCCAGTGAGGGGTCATAAGCTATGTTTTTGGCTCAAAGAATTATGTAGTCATTCAAGAATTTTGTTTGCAAGTGATGTTTGCCTTTTGTGTTCGGTGAAAGGTTAATCAAGAAAAACAACTAAATATAGCATTCAATATACGTGCAATTCTTTTTTGACCAAGGTGTGCACATCCTTGAAAAGTCCTTGAATTTCAATCTTACTCCTTGAATTTTGAAAATTCAGAAAATGTACTTGAAAAGTACTTGTACATCCATCAGACTCCTTGAAGGTCCTTGAATTTTGCCCTATATCATTTTTACCTGTGTAATAAGTGGACAATTGAAACATCTCTTTTGCACTTGTTTTAGTTGAAAAACGAAAAAAAAAACAAACATAAATAATGGATAATCGATAAATGAGGAACTAAAGTTCAGGCATTATTTAACTGGGTGTCATTCTGTAAGTACCATAATTTTGTTGCAGAGCATTTTAGAAGCACCGTTTTCCTGGAATTTAGAAGGATGAGGTAGAAGACATTTTTAACCCTTTGCCCAGTGTAACGGCCAAAACCAGCCACCACTATTCTCAAAAATGGCCAATTAATTTCTATTATTTTTTTCATTTTTGTCTCAAAAACATAGGTTATGACCCCTCGTTGGAACGAGCTCATCGAGCTCGTTCCAATGAGGGGCCATAACCTATGTTTTTGAGACAAAAATCTAGTTATTCAAGAATTTTTTTGCAAGTGTCATCTGCTTTTCATGTAAGGTAAAGGGTTAAAGTTGGTAAGGCTTCTAAAAATGGTTATATTCCAAATGTACATTTTAAAAAAACATCCTTGGAAAATGCTGATATGTCCTGGAATTTTTTGGGTCCTTGACTGTAAAAACCCTGTTGACCAGTGACAGTTTACAAAATTGTTGGAACGAAAGCAGAGAATTTTGAACTGATCACTACCCATTTGCAGTCTGGTCAAAATTTTCGTTCTACTGTTGTGATCACAAAATTGCAGGTAAGTAAACAAAAATAAATAAATTTCTGTAGAAATGGGGGGGGGGGGGGGTTCATATCATTTCATGCAAATTTATAGAAAATCCAAATTGCAACAATAATTTAAAAAAAAAAAAAAATTCCCATCGTTGCATTCCAGTGTAATCAAATAAGCCTATTTCCTTGTAAACAGTTCTCAGATGATTTTATTGTTGTTCTCTCATTTTGTTGAGTGAAGAAACCTCTTTTTGACTTATTTTATGCTTTTACAGAAAATATTGCAAACTTTGGTAAACTATCAATAAGATAAAAATCATGTCTTCACAAGACATCAGGTTCTTATTTTCACTAGTGAAAGATATAATATGTCTTCATGAGTCAAGGATTTATGCTTCTTCCGGACCAGTTCATGAACTACAATTCCCCATGAGAACCATGGAAAGGCTTTTTTCTGCTCTAGTAAACAAATTTTGTTTTCCCGGTAAAATAAGACTGGGTAATCAATTCATGGGGTGAAAGTCATTAGTACAGTGGAGTCCACTTAATTGGATATCTCTTAATTGTATATCCCTGTTAATTGAATATAATTTTCAAACACAAAACCATTTACCATACCTTCAGTACAAATTTGATCTGTTAATTGCATATGGGTTGTAGAGTAAACGCCTGTTAATTGTATATAAATTTTTGTAATATGTCTAAAAAATTACTGTGACACGCACCAAATTCCCCTTATTTATCAACCTTTTTGGCCTCACACAATGAGCTCTGTCAAACAAGATATAATAGAATAAATGCTCAGTTTACCTCCAGAACACAGGAAACTGACTAAATCCCTGTTAAGTGTATACTCCTGTTAATTGAATAATTTTCCCTGGCAAAATGGATATTCAATTAAGAGGATTCTACTGTATAGGTATAAATAATTGTGGAAGCTTTACTTCATGTTTGTGTTGTGCTGACCATAGATGCAGAATGCGACCTTCAACTCCATTTATAATAATATACACTGAATTACATTAAGGCCTAAAAAAAGTTAAAAATCTGTTTCTCAGGCCCTCATGCATGGTCCTTTTGGCTGCCGCATGCTCTCATTTTGTAACCAATGCAAGCTTAAAAAAATAAAAATTAAATGGTAAATGTCGGCTATTTTATCCAAGTTAATAAAATAGATAAATTTGTCCCTTGAGTGCAACATGGCTTTGCAATGCTTTAGTATTGCAAAGTCTTCTTGCTCTCAAGGGACAAAATACACCACCACCCATGCTATTCTGTAGATTATGAAGTCTAAAACATAAAACAAACTAAGAACAGACCCTTTGATGGCAAAGAAATAATTGATAAAGAAAAAACCACCCGCCCACATGCAATTTTACAAAAATTGGCCAGAGAAACAGAAGATCTACTTTGTGGGGCCTAACTTGATTGTGTTTCACATTGTTTTACGTTATTATTTAATTTACGTACAGGAGTCTTATATTTGATCATTTGGTTCAGTTTGTTTGAGATATATCAAAAAGTGCAAACAAGTGACGATCAGGTAGCTGTTCTCAAACCGTAAGCCCCAGTTCATGATCATCTGATTTCTTTCCCCACATACACTGGGTAAATGAATATCAAAAATTGCCTCTACTGTGGAAATTCCCATTTCAAAAATTGAACATGTCAGTTGTTTAAAATTACCCATTACAAGGTTTCCATGGTTCCTAGAATTCTTTGAAGGCCCTGAAGTATATAGCTTTCCTGCCAAGATTTGGAAATCCTTGCATATCCCCTGTGGGAACCCCAGGATGTGAAGTAGAACTTGTTTCTGGTTGGAAACAGGTTCTGTTTTCACGGGTAAAATAGGACCAGTCACTAATGTTTGGGGTGCAAGTCCTCTAAAAGGGGCAACATGGGTGCAGCAAAAATCTGTCTTGAGAGACTACTTTCACCCCCCACTGTATGTGTAACATTCGTCTGTCCAGGGTGAGATAGCAGGGAGAGACAGATGTATCCCACCCCACCCACATGACGTTATACATTTGTAACGTTATTATGACGTTATGCATATGGCATCAGTTTTTTGCTACCAACTAATTCATATTGACGTCATCAGAATGCCGTGTGATCAAAGTTTGATGCTCTAAAACTCTTTAAACCCCAAGATGCCACCGTTCCTAATTGATTTTGTGGTATATACCTTTGGTATATACATAACCCTTACATGCTCTTTCCGATGGTGTCATTAGTTTTTCAAAACAACGAATACCAAATGAGTTGATTATATCAGCATGTGACCGCCGATTACCTCTGGCTAACGTAACCGTTGTATAGTGGGGGAGAAAAATAATCCCTGATGGGTACGGGTGTGGGATGGGAAAATCTCATCACTCGGCAAGCCTTGTGTCGTCTGGCCCAAATATCTAGCCCTCGGGTGAGATTTTCCCATCCCACACCCGTACCCATCAGGGATTATCATAGTCACGTTGTATGGATTGGTTGTTTTACTCTGTAATGAACCTGTCATGGGAAACCACCTTCTTGAGAGACCACTGTTATCTGGCAAAAAGGGTGGTCTCTCAAGACAGGTTCTACTGAATAAATGATTGGGTGGACTTTATCTCCATGTTGTAGACACGATTAGCCATTGGGCAGAAGTATGTGGCCTCAAACACCAATAAATAAATCAAATTAATTTACTTATTTATTTATTGGGATTTAACGACACTATTGACAGCCAGAGTCACCTCATGTTGGATATATTTATGGGTGGAGGAAGCCGGAGAGAACCACTGAGCAATGGAGAGCAACTGCCAGACTCCCCAACATACTGACTCCACACAAGCAGGGTTAGCATTGGTTGAAGAGACGTGCAGAAGTACACCTTAGTACACAGCGCCACCATACCCATACAAAATACAGTAAAACCTGTCTTGAGAGACCACTGTCTTGAGAGACCACCTGTCTTGAGAGACCACATCTGTCGGGCACCGAATGGTTTTACTCTATAATGGACCTGCTATGGGAGACCACCTGTCTTGAGAGCCCACTGTGACCTGGTACCAACTTGTATTTTTATGCCATAATGGACCTGTCTTGAGAGACCGCCCCTTTGAAGACTGAAACCATGACAAAAACTTTTTACCTGTTCTGGAATTGGAAAATCCATTGTGGATATACTGACAAAATTAAAAGTATTAAAGGCTCTTAATTGTGTTTCAATTGTTATTCAGTTACATAACTCATTAAAGATTGAGATGTTTTTATAAGACCCCTGTGAAAAGATTAGGATTATTGCTGAATAAACAATTTCATACATACCTGAAATGTGACAGATAGGAATAAAAATAAATTTGTGTTGAAAATCTTTTTGTAACAAATTGAAATGGACTGTTATAAAAATTATAAAAATAAATTAGTGTTGAAAATCTTCAATGAAGATTTTCAACACTAATTTATTTTTATAATTTTTATAACAGTCCATTTCAATTTGTTACAAAAACTTCATAACAAAGAACAACTACAATGTAATTACAAAAATCCATTCTTCTCTATTTCTGAATTTTGTGGTTGGTTATTCACTGACTTGAGAAAACCTGAAACCTGTTATGAGAGACCACCTGTCTTGAGAGACCACTTTAGTGTGGCCCAAAGGGCGGTCTCTCAAGACAGGTTCTACTGTAAATAAATCCTTGCACATTTGAAAATTCCCTGAAACACTTGAAAAATGAGATATCAGGCAATTTGAGGAGATTCCACTTCAGCAATATTCAGCTTGCAGAAATGGATATTCTCCGCCTAACAGAGTGAGATACATGTATTAGGTTGCCGATAGAATTGTGAGATGACACTATCATAGGGATTATTGAGCAGATTGTAATGATATGTAGTTTTTGCAGGGAATTCTCTTTTTTGCCACAGAAATCTCTGAAAATTCTTTAATTTTGTAAAGGATTTTCCGTCTCCAGCTTCTTGAATATCATTAACCCATTCAACCCTGATGCCCTGAATGACGGCGTGTTTCATGTATAAACTACTGTGCACATCATAATGGAAGCACCCATCTTTGGATTTGGGGAAAGAATCTGCAATAATTTAATCCTGTAGCTCAATAGGTGCTTTTCATTAATCATCTCCCCCTCCCGTCCCCCAATGAAACCCTGGGAAGTGACGCTGATCTTGTTTGCATGGTAAACAAGTTGTATTTTACTAGTAAAATAGGATCCAGTCACCAATAGTTGGGTTCTCTAAAATGGGCAACATGGGTATAAATGATTTACTAAACTTTACTTTATTTCCATGTTGCAGTCACGATTAGTAATTGTGCAGAAAAATGTGTCCTTCCACACCAATAAATAAATAAATTATTTAATTAATTAAATCATCCTGCCCGGTGAGGTATTTATGGTATTGTCTATTCAGAGACTGCTAACTTTGGTTCAATCCCCCCCCCCTTCCCCCCCAATTAATGCACACTGGGATAAAAGGATTAACCTTGAAATCCTTAGATTAATTTTTTTTGATAACTATGTTATATACATGCACAAAGCTGCAGATGACTTAACTAGGGCTGTCGCGATTATTCGATTAGTCGACTAACCGTCGACTATTGAAGTAGTCGACGTTTTTTTTATTTTTAGTCGATCGTCGTTCATTTTCAAGGTGGTACACGTCTACTACACGTCGGGGCTAAATTGCATTGTTTTGTGAGGTGAATGATCAATGAAGGTGAATAACTTTAAATATCTAACCATAGTTAACATTCATATCCGGAAGACTGTACGACTGTCACTGACTGTGTAGGAAAGAACACTCGCAGTTACTCGAGAAGAATAGATTCTTCTGAATTTCTCCAGTCTTGTTCACACGAATGCACCCATTGGAAAACCCAAAGCGCGGAAGTGACAAAATTATGACGAAAGTCAGAACGTCAGATCACTTCTCAAAGTTCGGAACTTCGGACTAAGATCCAATTTTAACAACTGACGAGGGAATGCATAGATCTCAATGTTCAAAATTTCGAGAAACTTATTGCAGAAAGGAAACATATGCAGGAACGTTCTTTGGTAAATTCATTTTAATTCATCAGCTTCAATCTAGTTCAAATTTGGACCCGCAGTCAGTAATATTATTTTTGGGGTTGGTACGTCCTACAGGACGTACCAACCCCAAAAATTATATTACGGACTGTGGGTCCAAGATTGGACTACATGTAGCTTCAGTCGGGACCGATTTGTTGTTCCCACAACCCCACTTCGTCTGAACACACTGGTGCCATTGTCATTTTCAGAGTTTTACGAACAGAAGAATGATTTGCTAAAAAATCATGGGAAGCAACTATTAATCGACTAACCGTCGATTACTGGTCACGATTAGTCGATTACAAAAAAATGATAGTCGCGACAGCCCTAGACTTAACCCTTTGGGGTCCCCGTGGGAACCCCGGGAAGTAAGCAGCACTTGTTTACTGTGGTAAACCAGTTCCGCTTTACTAGTAAAATAGGACCCAGTCACCAATGCTTGGGGTGAAAGTCCTCTAAAATGGGCAACATGTTGATCAACGATTGACTAAACTTGACTTCATCTCCATGTTGTGTCACGATTAGCCATGGTGCATAAATATGTGACGTTAACCACCAACAAACAAACAAACAAACAAACCCTTTGGGGCCAGGACAAGTTATACATCCAATGGCTTAGAAGTGATTTCTAGTCGAGTCTTGGGTGGATGTTAACTGGTAAAGTGCTGGAACACCTTATTTAGTCTATTTTGAAGTGCAGATACCTCAACTTAAAGGCTTCAAATTCAGTGGCTGTGCTTTATATTATCTTTGATGTGATATTATTTAGTCTGTTAGGATTTGCCTTGTTACAGTTTATGGGAGAGTGCCCACAGGCACTCTCCTAGAAATTGTAACAAGGCAAAGACATGTCAACAAATTTTGATGGCCAAAATTAATTTAGCACGCCACCAGTTAAAGCAGCCAAGACTTGATTATAAGCACTGACTTGGTAATTTGTCCATTGTTAGCAGGACTTCCTCATGATAGCATGTTAATGGCACCTGTTCTGAGGTTCCCTAAAAGTCAACTTAGATGTGAGTCTTCCATGGAAGACGTGTGTCGCCTGGCGTTTCAGACAGAATTCTAAGTGGAAAAGGGGCATAACTCTGGAAAAAATACAACGGATCAAAAAATAAAATGCCATTATGTGATAAAGAATCACTGAAAGTTTCATCAAAATCCATTCATAGGTAAAAGAGGAGTGGCGGATAAGAGAAAGTGTGACACGGACGACGCAAGACGACAAAAGTAATCCCTATATGTCGCTCCCCACTTCGTGGGGCGGCGACACAAAAATAGGTCTTTGGAGGTTAACAGTGTTTCTACATTATTGTTGGCTGCCTGTACAGGCTGCCAACAAACATGTAAAAACATTAAGATAAATGCAGCCTAAATGTGGAGTTCTCAAGAAAGAATACACTTGGAGCAACTTTTTCAAAGCAATACAAAAATGGCTGGATGGAAACCAAAGGGTTAAAAATATTCTGGGGAGGTCCTGGAAACTGTTTGATGCAACTGCTCATTCAAGTGCACAAACCCTGTATTATATAGTATTCACTAATCATCTTATTTTATCCAAAATCATCAACTCATAAATGAAAGTGTGGCATAACCTTTTTATTTCATTAATGGGTCTGCATCATTGGTTATAGTGGTTATGGACGAAAAACCTAAACTCTTGTACTTTCTGTGATATTTACTGCTTTTTTTTTTGAGAGACGATCGGATACTTTCAAGAAGTCTTGAAGTTGCATTCACGTCTTTTCAAATTAATGTATCATCAGGAAATTGAAACATATAACTTGCATTTGACGAAATTTGAAATAAATGAAAATAATGTTTGAATTCTGTGTTCTTTTTTTATACCCCCACTCTTGAGCATCTATTTGTCTATCCGTCATCAGTCTGTCCATCCGACCAACCATCCACAACCATATCATTCAAGTAAGTGGATTGATTTCAATGAAATTTGGTATGAGGTATTTGTATCTCGAGCGGCCCCTGCACATTTTATAAAAAGTTGCCTGCATTTTTCAACAGAGTTATGGTCCTTACCTTAATTAATTTATGCTTCATTGGTCCAGCACTGCAGTAGGGGTATAATTGCTTTCAGCAATAACTCTTGTTGTGTTCTGAAGAATTGGACAAAAGAGATGTGATGCAGGTCATATCAACTTCCATATATGTTGTATGGGAAAAAGCCTTGAATGCTAACAGAAATCCTTGCATGCTGCAAGCAGATATTCCTACCCAGCACGTTTTTTCTCTTACCCCTGAAATAGTATAATTTGGGCTCATTTAAAATTTTGCCTCTGAAAATTAAATGGAGCTTTTCACTAATAATTTGCTGAGTTAAATTCAGATAAATTTTTCATCAGATCTAGTCGTGGCTGTTTTACAGCAGCCAGGACAAGATGTGATGAAAAATATCTTGAAAATACTCTGGAGTTTAGAGTTGAAGCCCTTAACTGGTTGAGTGCAGTTCGGCCACTATCATATTGAAAAGGGCTTTACATTACTTGCATTAGCTTGTTATATAGAAGGTGGCAGCAAGAAAATTGTGTATAGAAATTTTGTAACATACAATTGCAGACCTGGAAATAAAGAGCTTACATTGTGACCAGATAGCAGGTTACACTACATTATGTGGTGGAAAACTATAGAAATAAGGTGTTATGATGCTTTTCCGTCTTCTCTGCTTTACGACACCAGCCATTCTGTTAACATCTTAGCATAATTATCACCACCATAAATAGCAGCTAATGTGTGATCTTGCTTTCCGAGATTGCATGTTAGCTTTTGCTATTTATTATTCCCCCACTTTTTTCAAAATGTGGGGTATACTGGATTGCGCCTGTCTGTGCATCTGTCCGTATATCTGTCTGTCCATCCAAACTCAGATGACTGTTCGCATTATAACTTCAACATTACCACTCAGATTTTGATGAAATTTCATATAGATGTTCACTATTATGAGACCTTGAAGCAGCATTAGTCGTTTTGCTGTTGGAATATTTTTTCTGTGAGTTAAGGCCCTTTGAATATACAAAAATAGGTTATTTTTGCCTGTTTGAGTCATATCTCTGGTTTGGGTCATTGGATCTCATTGAAATCTGGATTGAAAATTGTTTATGAGAAAGGCTTTCAACTGAGTCTCTAATAATATTTTTTGGTTTTAACTTTTTAGACTTATCCCCCCACTTTTACTTTTGAAAAATAACTGTTTGACTCGTAAAATAGACATTTTTTTGTCTGTTCGCCTCATATTTCCGGTTTGGGTTATCAGATTTCACTGAAATTTGGATTGAATATTGTTTATGGGAATGGTTTTCAAATGAGTCATGTCCCTGCAGTAAAACAAAGAAAATACATGCATATCACCTCCGCACATGTGGCATTATGTCTTTGTTTTATAAGGTTTGGGTTATCAGATTTCAATGAAATTTGGAATGAAGAATGGTTATGGAAAAGGCTTTTAAGTGAGTCAGGTCCCTGCAGAAAAACAAAGAAAATACATTCAAATCACCTACCCACATGTGGCATTATGTCTTTGTTCAACATCTCTTATGTGAATGGTCCGATCATCACTAGACTTCAGTAACAGGTGTTTCTGGCCTTCACAATTACCTTGCTGTAAAACAAAGACAATAATTTTGCTGTTTGTCTCGTAAAATTGCAAATTTTTTGTCTGTTCGCCTCATATCTCTGGTTTGGGGTTTGTGGCTCTCAATGAAATTTTGGAATTAAGATTGTTTGTGGCAATAGATTTCATGGTATCATGGATCATTTCTTATCTTGTCATTGTTTGGTGGTATGCAGTCTATTTTTTTTCCGCCAACTTAGAAGGATGGTGGATCGTCTCACTCTAAAATGGTGATACCTTTTGACTCAATGTTAACAATGTTTCCTGTTCTGATATGTGGATTCATAGCTGTTCCGTCACTATCCAGATATACAGGGCTGTGTTTTATATATTCTCTTGATTATTCACTGTATATTTCGTGATAAAACTCTCTACTGATTTCATGCGTGATTTTCGCGTACCGTGCCATTTCGGTCTTTGTTCATTGATGCTAACCCTTTGGGTTCTGCTTTTAACTGAGTTTGGTGTCAGCTGGGTGCAGTTGTGGAAGCTTTTCTCCCCTCTGCTGAGGGTAGAATTTCTGCCAGTTCCTTTTTGGCTGTTGGGGTACTTTTCTGTTCCCGTCGGGGCTTTGTTTCCTGCCACCTTACTCTGGTAGCTGGGGGTGTCCTTGGGTTCACCTTCCCATCTACATTGCTCTCGCCACATATGCCTAGGACGATACATTGGGGGCAATTTTGTTGTCTTAGCATGTTGAAGTTTCCCATTATTCATGCTCCACTTTATTTGGATGTTCTATTGAAATACCCTGTGGGCTGGGTGGTCTTCCACCTTTTGGGCTTTCGTCTATTGTGTAGTTTGGGCACGTGACGTTTTCCTCCCACGCCAAGGGGAACGCAGTCATACGGGGCCTCCCGATTCGACTCTGTCTGGAGAGTGTTATACCCCCTCCTGGGGGTTTTGCAGTCTTTATAGCTCACCTGAGCGAAGCTCAAGGAGAGCTTTACTAATCACTTTCCGGCCGTCGTCCGTCCGGCGTTAACTTAACGTTATCGACTTCTTCTCAACCAAATTGAACCAAATCTGGTGTGCATGTTTCCTATCACATGTCAATTCAAGTTTGTTCAAATCAAGTTGACCCACCCCTTGGTAGGGCCACGCCCAAAAAGTGAGCCTAAATCTTGAAAAAATCTTCTCATGATCCAGCAGTAGCAGAGACTTGATATTAGGTGTGCAGCTTCCTTTTGAGGTGTAGACAGATTTGTTCAAGAGAAGTTCTAGGGGCTATATTTGCCATCGTTATGGGAGGGGCAAGAATTTTTGCCCTGCCCAAATTTTCTATTTTCCAAAACGAGAGGCTGATTTGAACCAAATTTGACATGAGGTTTTATTAGGACATAAGTACTTAATTTATGCCCAAAAAATTTTTCCTGTCGCCCCATGGGAACTGCAGGAGCTAAAAATAGAAAAAAATTAAAACGCCCATATCTCCAAAACTACACAGCACTGAGAATTCTTATTTGGTGTGAGGCTTCCTTACGACCAACAGAATGGAATGGTAAAATAAAATTGCTGTCGGTTTTATCATGGGGTACTTTTTGGGGACTTTGAAAAAGTGCCGAGTCAGCATTTTTTAACACTGTGGGTAATGGGAAAAACATTTAAGACTACTTTTCTCCCAAACGACTGCCCCAAAAGCTTTCAAATTTCACATATAACATCTTTGGAAGATTGTTTCACATATTTATTGAAATCAATTCCCTGGGTCCATATTTGGGCTCTCTGTGGGAGCCCAAATGTTTAAATTAGTGCAGTATGAGGAATATTCTTTAAAAATCTACTTCTTCAAATCTACCAATAAGAATCTTGATATTTGGTATGCAGCATCCTCAGGAGGGCGAGATTCAAGTTTGTTCAAGAGCCAAGTCCCTGGTTCATATTTAGGCTGAACATTTGGGGTTCCTGTCTGGACTCAGAAATTTTGGACAAAAATCTGGAAATGAGTTTTTTGTGCTTTCATGTGTTTCGGTCAATTTTAAGACAAATTTTTTTTTTTTTTTTTTACACTGAAAATTTGGGATCCGGGTTTGCACCAACATCCGGAAATTATTTTTTTTTTTTTTTTTTTTTTTTTTTTGCGTTTTGGTCAACTTTAAGAAGAAAAAAAAAATTTAGTCTGAAAATATTTTGTTTGGGACTTCAAAAATTTCCGAACAAAAATAAAAAAAAATCTGTTTTTTATGCGTTTATCTCAATTTTGGGACGTAAAAGTGCAGGAACTGAAAATAGAAGGAAAATCCTGTGTATTCTGTGGGCACAATCACTTCATTTAGTTGGCATATGCTTCTCTTAGGAGGGGCGTATGCAGCTTATTCAAGTCAAGTCCCTGGTTTGATATTTAGACTACCATGTCAGGTGAGCACACTGGGCCCTCTTGTTTTTGTTGGCGTTGATACCGCGGTAGCTGCCGACTTTCTGGCGAAGAGATGCCTGGTTCCTGGACTACTGTCCCCCTCCAGTCGAAATCTGAGGCTGTCACTAGGGTTGTGACTCCTCTTTTGGAGCCGTGCTCTCTCCGCTTTTCCGCCTTTGTCAACAGCTACTGATGTATCCGCCCCTGCTGCTACTCCGTCGGTGACGTCACCAGTCTCCATTTTAGCCGGCTTCAGCTTATCCCTGCAAGGATATCTGCTGCTTGGACGTGGGATATCGGCCTCAGCCTTCCCTGGCTTCAACTCGGCGAAGTCGGAAGTGGTTGCCAGTCGATCCCTCTGCTGTGGTCTCATCGCCGTCGAGCCCAGCAGGTTTTGATTTGGATTCAGATGTCCATGGTGGGGTCACCTTTGACTCTGTTGAGCTTCCGTCCACGCACTCTGGTCCTTCGGCCAGTCTTGCGGGACCGGCGCATTTTTGTGCAGCCTGGACCTTCTGTCCCTCAGAGATCCGCGGCGACTCACCGGAGTTCCCGCACTTCAGATCCTCGGGGTATGTCATACCCCTATAAGCGTCTGTATTCAGATGTTTCGGCTGCCACCCTTCGCCCCGCTTCGGGTGTTCTAGAGGATCGAGACCCTTCGCTGCTTTAGAGGGTCAAACGGGAACCCACTTTGCCAGGCCGTTCCCACGTCGTACCAGCAGATATGGGTTGTACGCTTAGGAAGGCCCCCTCCTTGCTCACGCAGGTTCTTTCCAAGAGCCTTCCTGTTTCCTCCAGCGAGACTTCTAGTGGCTTCCAGGCGCCCTCCGTGGCGCCACCTACCGGGATTGGAGCAAGGCGCTGCTTTCTGATCCTCCTGGTGTTCCTACACCATGGGAGACATCGGCTGGTATGCCCGACATGGGCTATGTGTCTTCGGACTCAGGAGATGGGTCAGGCACACCTGACGTTGAGAGTCATCAGTCTTCTGACTTGGGGCGGCTCTTGACTTTGTGTTTGAATTCCGTCAGACCAGAATCGGTCGCGCGCCTACAGTCTGTGGAGCACCCTGCCTCTGGGCGCCTTCGACCGTACCAGTCGGTACAAGTGGTCGAAGCTTTTGCTGCATTGGACTCAAAGCTGAGTTCCAAGGCTATGAAGACTTCGTTCTTCACTAGGCTGATACCTTTTTACCCCCTGTGCGTTATCGTTCCTGCGATTCCGCCAATCTGTCGGTCTGCAAAACTTTGACGGTCTTGGATCAAGACTCCACACCAAGTCGGCCGTTATTCCTATGGCGACTGTTGGGCTTATCTAGAGAGATGCTATGCATGCTTTCTCTCTTGGATCACGTCGTCTCTGCCCTGGCTGCTTATCTGCCTCCAGATAAGTTTGACGACATACAGACTCCTTTGCGCGTGATCTCGAAGACGCTCATGTATCTTGCACGCATACCTGTAATACCGCTAATTTGGATTTAGTTCGCTGGGACGCTGTGTTGGACACAAGCCGTTCCCATCCTGAATGGCGGGGCGCTGCTCTTCGATCCGCTTCTTTGGTGGATCCGCGACTATTCCATGATTCCGTGGCGACGGTCCGGGATGACGTCCTGCGTCATTCCAAAGATCAACTGCTGCTTCGTCAGCTTGATCCGCCTTCTGTTGAAGGTCGGGGCCGTTCCAAGCCTAACAAACGCCCTTCTGCTTCCTCTGAAGCGTAGGGCTGATCCTCATTCCGCCGCATCTTCCTCTTGCTCACGTGATAAGGGTAAGTGTTGGCAGTCCGGAGGGAGGGCTCAGGATCCTTCATCTAGCAGAGGAGATGGTTTCTCCTCTCACCGGCCTCGCCGGGGCTCGAAATGAAGGTCCTCACCTCGATTCGTCCTAGGTTGGAGGAGGGATATCCGAGTTTGCAGACCGTTGGGCCACGATCACATCCGATCCTTGGATGTTAGATGTTCGGTCCAGTCTGCAGATATCTTTTCTGAGGCAACCCACTCTGTCGAGTGTGCCTCTTCTAGCCCAAGTTCCTTTCGACGTTTCACGTCGGGAACTTTTGACCAGGGTGATAGACATTCTCCTGTCAAAGGGGGGGGGGGGGTGGGGATTGAGGTCGTCAAGAACATTCAGGCGGTGGGATTTTATTCCCGCCTGTTCTTGGTGCCAAAGAGGGACAGCCGACTCCAACCGGTTAGCGATCTGAGTATCCTGAACCAGTCTCCCATTGCTCACAAGTTCAGCATGGAGACCCTCAGGTCGGTTCGCCGCTCCATTCACCAGGGAGATTTCGCTTCCAGCATCGACCTGCGAGACGCTTACTTTCACGTTCCGACTCATCGGACATCGCGAAAGTATCTCAGGTTTGCTTTTCTGGGCGAATTTACCAGTTCAAGGCCATATCTTTCGGCCCCAACCTTGCTCCTTGGGCTTTCATCCGACTGATGTCGCATGTGATAGCCTTCCATCGCAGTCAGTCCAGGGGAGTCCAGGGTTACTACTTCGGCGATATCCTCCAGAGCATTCCAATACTGCTGTTCTGGAATCAGATGTGGACACACTTGAGCCTGTTCACGTCGCCAGGGTTCAGAGTCAACGAGAAGTCGGACCTGGTCCCTTCTCAGTCATTTTGTCATCTGGGGATGGACTTCTGTACTCATCTGAATACCGCGGCGGTTCCCCGGGCAAGGGATGTGATTCTCTCGGCTTTCGCCCTGACTCAGTCCAAGTCCGCGACTGCTCGGAGTATTCTCCGGCTGCTCGGTCTCTGCGGTTCGATGACGGATCTTATTCCTCCACGTCGGCTGTTTGATTCTCGGGGTCTCCAACCTGTTATCGTCTAAGGGTATACAGGTCCATGCTTTCGGAGACCTCTTCGTTTGTGGGAACGCGTCGTATCGGCACTAATCCGCCCTTCTCCATGCTTATTCGGCACTTTTCTTTGAAAAGGCCAAGGATTCTGAAGCTTACCCAAGATGGTATCTTTCTTGGGTGCTGCTTTGTTTGGGTGCGGCCGTTCGAACCTTTATCCCAGGTAGATATGCTTTTTCTCACATACTAGACGGCTTTGTCCGATAGCTTTTGCCTCAGCTGGAGGGGTTAGTGAGCTTCACGCCCTCTCTGTTGATCCGGACTTTTCCGGGGTTCCGCTAACAGTGTTACTTTACCCCTGATTGCTCCTTTCTGGCCGAGAATCCGATGCCAGAAACTGCTCCACATCCAATCTGTATTAGGGCTCTTCCTTCTGCTGAGGGTAATCGCCCTTTTCTCTGTTCGGTTCGTGCAATTCACATTTACTTCAACCGGACGCAGTTCACTAGGAAAGACGGGAACAGATGTATTTCTGTTTCCTATCCCTGGTCGACAGAAGATCTCTCCTCAATCCATTTCTAGATGGATTTGTCTTGCTATTCGCGCGTCAACCGTTCGTCTAGCGACTGACGATTGTATTACCAATAGTTTTTCTGTCCATGAGGTGCATGTATTGTCTTCCTCCTGGGCTTATGCTAATTCCGTCAGTTGTCGAATGTTATGCAGGCAGACTAATGGCGAAATGCTTCGACTTTCTCCACCTATCTGCGTCAGTTGCAGGTGCAGTCTGAGGACCGTTTTTCTTTGCGCCCTCTTTTCTTCTGCTCTGGCTGTCATCAGCCCTTCCAATTAGGGTTCTTGCAAGATCAGTTCCAGCCCTGTTCTTGGTCCTGTCCTTTCTGTCTGTGTCTCACACAGGCCCATACGCCTCATCTTCCATTGTCATTTACTAATGGTTGTGATGCTATGGTTTTATAGGCTCTTCTTCTGTCCACGGTTCCAGTGCAGTCGGGTTATGTGGGAGTTGGTTATATGATTCCCTCCTCCTGTTGTCTATTCAGCCTGTTGTAAACAATTGTAAGGTAGGTTGATATGAAATTTAAATTCTATAGTAAATTTCCTTTCTTATTATACATTCCGCAATTGTTTACGTGGAGGCCCTCCCGTCTTTTTCCTCCCCGCTAATCACATAACTCCAATGTTGGCGGATTCAGTAGAATGGCACGTTGGTTATACGTCTGCGCACTAGTTCCGGAAGCCCTAAATTAGTACATGGAGAAGAGTATCCCGTATTGGGTGTGCGCCGGTCGCACTCGACCCAGCTTTTGGCTTATTTTTTTCTTGGTGCTTTTGCACCACTTTTCTTTCCCAAATTGCTTTGGAAAGAAGAAAATAGAGAGTACTTTTCCGAGTTAGGGACTTCCTTCTTTTTGCCAATAATAAGCGTGTTCCTCTGTATAACAGTAATATTATTGGCTTGGATACTCCTCGGTTACTTCCTTTTTATCTAGTTATATGCACACATCACATCAGGCACATGGGCACATTGCTGGATGTGCGGATATGTTCTAGTGCACAATGTATGTACATAACATGGGCACATACGACGAAAAAGGGATTCTGTAACCACAGACGTTTTTCAAAAAGGGATTCTAATAGGGTTCCGTAAGAAGGATATCTATTGGAGGTTATCTATTCGAGGATAGTTTTGGTCCCAAGCACCTGATCGGCATCTGGTTTCTACATTATCAAAACCTTCATAGGTCCGAGACCGTGACTTGTCCAAACTCGCCATCACATTTCTATCCTATGATTAGCTTCTAGTCTCTCAATACTATAGTCTTCTACTACCCTTGCAGCCTTCTGGTCAGCATATGTAATTATGTGAATATGCTCAAGGTGCGCACAACACACGCGCATACGGTGAAAGAGGATTATATAGGCATAGGCAGACTAAAGAAGGGATTCCACGAAACGTGGGATTGATGTTTGGTGAGTCTGCCGGTTTGCTAATGCACAGTGTGTACACATTTCATTCAGCACATGGGCACATGTCAGATGTGCCGATATGTGCTTTTGTGAAAATGCACAATGTGCACACAACACATGCAGCACATTGGCACATACGACAAAAAGGGATTTTGTAACCACAGACATTCCCTAAAAAGGATTAACGTAGTGGGTTTCCGTAAAAGGGATTCCATAAGTGGGGTTCCAAGCTCCTATATAGGTAGTCTTACCACTGGCTTCCATGTGTTCAACTATCTATCCTATGATTAGCTTCCACTGCATTCACCCAATACTATAGTCTTCTACCGCCCTTGCAGCTTTGCACGATTACTGCCGACTTGTAGCTCTACTACAGGATTACTAGCTGCCTCTGATCTTCTATCGACTCCTTCGTCGACTAATCCATTTATCTAAGCCTGTATTAGTCTTACCTCTGTGTATTGCTGGGATGGCTTGCATATAAGAACCTATCTGTAGATTGTATCGAGACTTGTTTATGTGCTGCTATTATTCTTCAGAAATCCGAACTAAATAAAAATATTTGGGGTGATTTGAGGACTGATGGGGACTGGTGGGGATTTCGGTTTGTTCATGAGGCCAAATAAAATTCAATAAAACTCTTTCTTATGTCCGGAGTCATAACTGAATGGCAGTGAAATTGAGTGAAACTCAATGAATGCCCGAAATAAGCTATAATACATGAAGAATCCGGAAGGTCAATATAATAATTACCTAAATATACAGAACTTTTATTGTGCTTGGCCATTTTTTGAGGTCTGACACCTACACGCAACTCGAGGAAAGCTGCAAACACAACTCAACTGCAATGTCGGAAATTCACAGAATGTAACCTTCCCAGAGTAGTGAGAGTATCCAGACACTGCCATTGGCAGTGTCTGGATACTCTCACTACTCTGGGATGGCTACATTCTGTGAATTTCTGTAGCAAGAGAGTATTTAATAAAAAACGAAAAACCTTAGATTACGGGATGTCGACGGTTTCGGTTTTTTAAAAAAAACTAAAAACCTCGGTTCGGTTTCGATTAACCTACAGCTCTAGTTTTTGAGCCAGCAAATAAATGTACAAACACTTGTTTCGCTGATAAGCTGAACAAAACCAGTTAGTACTGAAATTTACTTCTTCATTCCAGCTCTGCAGCTTGAAAGACTGTTTAGATTGAATGGTAGTGGATTTTGTTCGAATATATTTTGTTAGAAGGGGTGTTTCAATTATGATGGGATCATGTGCCCAGGTGTTAATTCCCAATTCAATCTGTCTGACCCAATCTGAATAAAAGTTTTGTTATGCATTCCAGTCATATATTTGATAAAGGTATGCTAATTTTTGAGTAAATTCAGTCTTCCAGCTTTCTATGTTTTAGAAATCCAATGCCTAGTTAAAGTCTCCAACTCTCCAGCAATAAACTGTTGAAAAGTTATGTCCTTGAACTCGACAGAGGCACTGACATATTCAAACTGCAAACTCGAATGAGGGAAGATTTGAGGAAAAAGTACTTTATCTGAAGATTTCACTTTCAACCCAGATTTAGAACTTTTATGTTTGGATTTGGAAGCCGCATTTCCCGATGAATTTGTAGAAGTGCTCATCTCCTCTGCCACATAAGCAGACCCAGAGTTGGAGCCAGAGGATACACTCAATTTTCTACGTGATTTGAAAAGGTGGCATGTTTTGATTTGGAATTTTTTTTTTTTTTACTAACCTTCGAATCGGCACTAAATAGATTTTCTAGGTCAGAATCTGAACCAGATTCAGATGCAGAATCAGAAGAAGTTTAGATTTCTTACTCTTACGTTTTAACTTGAGCTTTTTTTATTTTTTTTTTATTCTGTTCAGAGAAAACAGTCTTGGATATCACTCTCATTGCCACTATTCTCATCAGATGCTTCTGAATCTTTGGAACTTATATTTAATTTTAAAAAATTCAATTTTTGGCTAGATTTACGGCACAACTTTTTATCTTTTCTCAAATCATTTATATTCAGGTGTTAGACTTTCGAACTCTTGGGTTTTCAGTTTCTGTTTTTGTACATTGTAACTTCTCTACCCGCTTGTTAGTTTTTTCCAGTTCTTTCGGCGGCAGTCTTTGCTTTTCGAGTTTTTTTTGTTCCTGTTTTTCTGCCTTACGAACACTTTCTGACTTCGCTTTTAACTCCTTAAGGGATCGTCCAACGTAATTTGGGGCATTTTTTTGAAAATTTTCACAATGCCCTAAATTCGAATTAAAGCGGTGAATAACGACATATTATATACCAAAGTAATGACAAAAGTATACAAAATCCGAATTTATTCACGTTTTGAAATTTTGCTTTTGATGACAAAGAAATTGCCAGCCGCATAAGTAACCGTCAGGATTAACAGGGAATAGATCGGTAATTCGAATGACCGAGTTGTAAATAAAAGACTCCATACTCCATACTCGGAGCCTTGAAAGCATTTTTATCATTTCATCACCACCGTGGTGAGAACGCTTTGGGGAAAATGGATGACAACAAACGCTTGATTCTCTTCGGGTGACATTGTTTGTTATGATCACGTGGGTTTTGGGCTAACTTGCGAAATGATTTGATCTGAAATCTTGAAAACATTTCACTGGTGTTTTTGAATCTAGGATGCGATGTAATGTACAACTCACGACACATTCATAGGGAAATATTCAACTGACAATGTGATAATTGCGAAATTCAGTCAATATCAGCGCTGTTCAGATCATAAACTGTACAATTTGACGCAACTGTCAGCAAGGGATTACTACGCCACCGATTCGAACTGCTATTATTTTAATTGGTGACGATGATCAAAACATAATGGTGGAAAATTATATTTGAACACAAAAATATATTCACATCAACATACAATACAGTCCTCACGATTGTATATTTACGAAAAAATAATTTTACTGTCGCCGAACTATCAGTATTGGTGACGTAAAGAAGGCTTGATGATGTCTGCTACGAAAGAAGAAGACCAATGTCAAGGAGAATTATCAGAAAGGTTTCTTCCTGTTCACCAAATATAGCGAAATGTCGTACCATCGTAAATTTAAATATCTCCCTCACACAACCGCATTGTGTATAAGACGGATCAACGTCGATTTTGAGCGCTGTTAACACCAAAAGGTTGCGAAAATCTATGTGTGTTGACACTCTGTGTACAGAAATAAAGAAATTCCGCTAGGCGGTCAAAAATTCACACGAATTACCTAAATGAGACCGCAACGTGTCATAAGTGTTCAGATAAATGAATTTAATAACCAACACAATTCCGATATTGTTCAGGCCGGTAACCCCCAGCCTATAAAAATTAGTATGGGTAAGCAGATAATTTATTAATGTTTTTAAATCTCACGAGAAAACAACAGTCAAGCCTCCCCAAACAGCAACTACGGGTGCCGATAGTTCCAAAACAAATGAAGCATACCAAATCATGTACATAAATGAATTGGAAGCCAGGATTTCTAACTAAGTGTAGCCGATTGGTGAAAGTATTCTGCACACAGGACAGGCCATTTTGGTTGTTTTGGCCACACTTGAACATTCAAATGACACTTGGCAGCTGTTATTGCTCATGCAACCTCAGAAATGGACACATATAATACTAAATGAGGAAGTTTGGCAGTTTACCCTTTTTCGTGTATCCATCTCATCGTCTTTTACCAATTTGATACAGATCTCATGCAAAATGGCACAGGATGGGGGGGGGGGGGGGGGAGGGGTATGGTCACAGCAAGACTCGCAAATGACACATTGGGCATTCTTCATTTTTCATTGATGCACTCTCTCATGACTCCATACCTGTTCTTCTGATCTGTGTGGATTTGACCCTTGGTAAACTTCATAAAAGGTAAACAAACACAAGCAAAATGGCAGCCCCTTTGAAATGTAGGCATCCTAAATTTCAAATGGTCTTGTGGTCCGTTCCTTGCAAGAATGATAAAAAGATTTCTCAGAATCTGTATTAGGTGGATTGCAGAATTTAACTATTCAATAAATTTAAGGTATTTTATTGTATAAAATTTGATCTCTTACTTATGCCATAGCAGACATTCAGGCAGTGCTTTCTGCCACATGGTAACGGTTCCACGGCAAATATTAGTTTCCACAAAATCTATGTTTCATTCCAAACAAATTGATATATAATTTATTGGGGTTACTCCTTTCTGACCTTCTCTGGACTTTGGAGAATATTACCTCAAATTTGACCAAATTTACGTTGGACGTCCCCTTAATTTCCTCGTCGTCAGAATAGTCACTGTCAGATTCAGTATCAATACCATCCATATCAGATGTCATTAGTATGTTCAGATTTCCATTTTTACCTGCTCTTCAGTATCGTTCCCGTCTTTCTTTACCTTAACCTCCGTACTAATATTATGAGAAGTTTCTCACTCACTCAGTTTCTTGTAATTTACTTACCTCACATCCATAGGTTCCTCTCGGTCATGTTTATCAAAAATGACCTTGGCAATCAAACAGTCTATCCAATTATTTGGAATACAAAGCGGACCAATACAATTGCTCACTACGGAATGTCAACAAGATGAACACTTCAATAATCTTGGCCAATTCCAGACAATAAAAGCAATGGAAAGCATAAATATCTGATATCTGTGATAGAAACTATTTCTGTCACTTATTCATTGTTGACAAACTTAAATGTTAAAAGTTATTCTACTTCCAGAAAACGTAATTTGTTGGAACTATCAACTTCATTGGGGGCGCGGTGGCTCAGTAGGAAGAGATGCAGGCTGCAAACTGAGAGGTCCTCGGTTCGAATCCCACCTGCGGCAACCGCCTTGTGTCCTTGGGCAAGACACTTCACCCCCATTGCCCATCTGGGGGCACGGTGACGTCGTGGACTAAGGCGTACTGCACGTCAATGGTGCACTTGTCTTCAACCAATGCTAACCCTGCTGGTAGGTGTGGAGTTAGTATGTTGGGGAGCTGACAGTTGCTCGGTGGTTCTCTCCGGGTACTCCGGTTTCCTCCGCCCGTAAAACTGTCATGGTCACGATTAGCCACAGTGCAGAAATATATGCCCTTAAACCCTAATAAATAAATAACTAAATAAATCAACTTCATTTTAATTCAAGAACGATTCGGGACTAACAGGCTAAATTAATTAAATTCGTTATTACAATTCTACCAGTTCATCAATAGAAATATATTTTTTTCAAGCAACTTTTCAACATGCCGATCCGCTGAAGAAATTCACATTTATGACGCAAGTTGGTGAAATCTCTTCCTGATTTCTGAACTTGTGAACCGTTCGTGACATTCCTTACAGAGATCTACTCACTCTATTCAATTATTAACCCCACTGATATCTGACCTTTCAATTATCCAATTTGGCTAACTGCAAATTAATACCATTGTGAGTTTGTGAGGTTAATACCCCTGTCTGAAGAGCACCTTTCTCCAGCGTTGGTACGAACGCTTGCTCGTGGTAGCCTTGCATTTGACATCGGATGCAGATTTCCATGTTTTTTTTATTTCTGATTGTGCGGGGTGGGAGGGGGGGGGGGGGTGTGTTTACCCTGGTTGTTCCTGGTCGGCTTTGTTACTAATATCGAAGTTTATTTTGTAAACAAGATTTGTCTTTATCGTTCATTTGTACTTCTGCTGTATACGTCTACATACATATTTACTTGACTTCATTAAATGCTCCTAAAGTGGTTGTCTAGTGGCAAATACGATTTGTGAGTTCTTGTGTTCTTAGAGCATAGTAAAGATCAGATCTAATACTGCCAATTTCCTGATCTAAGATGGAGTCAATTTCCAAAAGATGAATCCTTAATTCTCCCTATGGGTACCTACATTATGAATGTCTGAAAAGTAAGCTGACATACAAACAGTATTTTGCTGAGGATATGTCAAGAATATCTGAAAAACATCACTATGAAAATTCCCATGGGGGTGCAGGATGGGGTTATACCCAGCGCACGGTCTATTAAACCTGTGTAAAGTTATGAGATCCTTGTATATTGCCAAAGGTCAATTTCACCAAAAGACGTTGTTTAAAATTGTTGCTTTAATGAACACCAAACTTGAAAACCAAAAAAAAAAAAAAAAAAAAGAACACAACCAATACATATACATAAATTTACAGTCACAACTACACACCTAAAACAACTTTCTTAATTGGTCAATGAAACCAATGAAACCGTCCAGCTTCGTATGATGTCACAAATGGATGACTGATGAATGATTTGTTAGAATATGACGATTATTAGGCTTTTCCCTCTGGAAAAGACTATTGTTTTTCTACGGATTATTATTATTTTTTTTTTTTTTTTTTTTTTTGGGTTTTTTTTTTTTTTTTCCACACATTTTGTCCGCACGATTCCGAAGCCATTTTCGGACCGATTTTCACAAAATTTTGCACACGCATAGAGGGGCACAAAATCTAAAAATGTACCGAAGCGGAATTTTCGATTTAACCCTTATTTCGTCACAATTGGCAAAAAACTGTCAAAATTGGGGTTTATCGGCACTTTCTCGAAACACGTCTTGTAGATTTTTTTAAAACTTTCATCATTGATAGACCTGTCTGTGCCACGACCTTTGATACACATGACATATCAGGCGATGCATATGGTAACCCTCCACAGGCTGCCAAACATCGAAATTTTGATGAAATGGGCCGGTTTCAGGCCCCCAGAGCACCCAAACGATACACGAAAGATAAACATAACTTCCTTTATTTGAAGTGGAATTCACCCTAGATCATTTTTGTAAGTAATAATGGTGTTCAGAAAACCAAGCATTAACCCGTTTTGGGCTGGTTAAACAGCAATACCCCCAAAAAGCTCAAAAATTCAGGTTTTCCGTGGATTTCTCTAAACGAGTCTTGTAGATTTTCATGAAAAAATTGTCACTCCCAGGCCTTGATGTGACAATAGAAGTTGCATGGACAAAATACTTCGGTGAGCATTTGTTAACCCTCCATGGGCTACTAAATGTCAAAATTGTGATAAAATGGGCTGTTTTTGGACGCCAACGGCACCCAACGGGTACGCCACAAAGAAAAGTGATTTCTTTTATCGAGCGCACAATCTATAGGGAAACATTTTTGTAGGTAGTAAGGGTATTCAAAAAATGAAGTCTTAACCCATTTTGGGCAGGCTAAAGAGAGAGACCCCTTAAAATCTAAAAATTCCCATTTTCTGTGGATTTCTCTAAATACATTCCATAGGTTTTCAAGAAAAATGGACTACTTGCAGGTCTTTGTGTGACATTACAAGTGGCATGGACAAAATATTCCGCTGAGCGTTTATTAACCCTCTACAGAATGCCAAGCATCATAATTTTGTTGAAATGGTCTGTTTTCGGACGCACACAGCACGCAATGTATGTCCGAGAGTTACACATAATCTCCTTTGTTGGAAGTGGAATTCACTGAGGACCATTTTTGTAAGTAATAAGGGTATTCAAAAACCCAAGCGTTAAACCCTTTTGGGGTGGTTATTAGCGATACCATCAAAAGCTAAAAAACATCATGTTTTCCGTGGATTTCGTTACAAACATCTTGTAAGTTTTCAACAGAAAATGGCCATTGATAGGTCTTGGAGTCACATTACCGGTTGCATGGATAAAATATTCCAGTAAGCACTTGTTAACCCTCCATCGGCTGCTAAATGTCAACATTTTGAAAAAATAGTCTGTTTTTGGACACCAACAACAACAAATGGGAATGCCACAGAGATACATAACTTCTTTTACCGGATGCAAAACTGACAGAGAAAAATTTAGTAAGTAGTAAGGGTATTCAAAAAATCGAGGTCTTAACCCATTTTCGCCTGGTTAAGATGTACCCCTTAAAAGCTTAAAATTCCAGTTTTCTGTGGATTTCTCCAAAAAATCTAGTAAGTATTCAAGAAAAATTGACCATTTGCAGGTCTTGGAGTGACATTACAAGTTACATAGACAAAATATTCCGGTAAGCGTTAGTTAACTCTCCAGAGGCTGCAAAGCATAGAAATTTTGAGAAAATGGACTGCCCTTGGGCACCCATTGCACGCAATGTGTACCTGTGAGATAAACATAACCTCCTTCTTTGGAAGTGGAATTCATCAGACCAAGCATTAACCCATTTAGGGCTGGTCTTAACCCGTTTTGGGCTGGTTAAACAGCGGTACCCATCAAAGACTTAAAATTTCATGCTTTCCCTGGATTTCTTAAAAAACATCTTGTAGATTTCAAGAAAAAATGGCCATTCACGGGTCTTCATGTGACATTACAAGTTACATGGACAAAATATTCCGTTGATCATTCGTTAACTCTCCACGAGCTGCTAAACATCAAAATGTTGATAAAATGGATTGTTTTCAGACACCAAGAGCACCCAATGGTTATGTAACAGAGAAATATAACTTCTTTTACTGCGCGTAGAATTCACAGAGGATCAGTTTTGTAAGTAGTAAGGGTATTTAAAAGAATGAAACTTAACCTATTTTAGACTGGATAAGGAGAGATACCCCTTAAAAGCTTAAAATTTACATTTTCTGTGGATTTCGCTAACTGCTTGTTGGCGATTTTCAAGAACAATTGGACATTGGCAGGTCTTACAAATTGCATAGATAGAATATTCCGCTAGTCGTTTGTTAATCCCGCTACAGGCTGCTAAACGTCAACATTTTGATAAAATCGGCTGTTTTCGGGCAGCAAATGGGTATGTAATAGGTAAACATAACCTCTTTTATCAGATTCAGAATTCATGAGGGATAATGTATGATAGTATTAAGGGTATTCAAGGGAGCGTGGTGGCTCAGTGGTAGACTGTTGTACTTCTATGCTAGAGGTCCAGAGTCCGATCCCCGTCCGGGACGACTCACGTTGTGTCCTTGGGCAAGGCACTTTAGCCCGGTTGCCGACATGGGGGCACGATGACGCCGTGTACTAAGGCATACTGCACGTCGATGGTACATATGTCTTCACCCTCTGTAACCCTGCTTGAGCGGAGCTTGAACAGAGTTAGAATGTTGAGGAGCTGACAGTTGCTCGTCGATGCTTGGTGGTTCTCTTCGTGTACTCCGGCTTCCTCCACCTATAAAACTGTCACGGCCACGATTAGCCATTTTGCATAAGTATGTGACCTTAAACACCAATAAACAAATAAATAAATAAATAAATAAATAAATAAATAAATAAATAAATAAATAAATAAGGGTACTCAAAAACCAAGCCTTAACCCTGTTTATAGGATTAAAGACAGACAGCCCATGCCGTGTACGCTGCCTACATTACTTGTAAAATCGACACCCCCCACTAAATCTTCTGCGAGGCGCGGTTTCGGACCCGACCACCTGACGGTTCTGACCACATCAAATAACACACCTTCGTTGTATTTAGCAGCATGGATTTCCCCAAGAAGCAAAGACAAAAATACGTCTGCGGAAAATAATGGCAAATATTTTATTTAGCCTGTATTTTTCCGTATAGAAAATTTCTCACCCATATATACCTAAAAATGATTCAATGATACAATTGGACATATTTCTCTCATAAAACGTGAAAAAACACTTGATTTATTGCATTTTAGGATTGCGCATGTATATTCTTAGAAGAATCTCTGTCTGTTATTAAACTACGGCGTGTCTTTGATCTCGTTTGGGACGATCAGTGATTAGCACCTTTTCGACAAGAGCCATCGAAATTGAAAATAAAAAAAATAATCAAATTTCACTAAAACCTTTTGCAGAATCGTGTTTTTCAGAAAACGCTTTCGCGATTGCGTGTGTCGTTTTCAAAATTCGGATTAGTAAGCACGAAATTATAAATATGTTGTTGTCAATAACAGAATTGAAAGCATGTCGGTCAAACTTGCATGACGTCAGAACTCGACTCGGGTTAAATACTGCGCTGTAGTGAAAGGATGAGAGTAAGAAACGCTGATATCGCAGTAGGCTTTAAAATGTCCATGGAATGGTCCTAAAATCAAGTTTATATTTGCAGCTTTATTGCAAATAGGTTTCCCGTTGTTTCTTGTTGAAATGTTATTTCCGTCAAGGCCAAGTGCCATAGAAAATTTGAATACTGGGCAGTGGGATAGGACACCTGCCCCATGAACAGCTGCCTCCTATTAAAATTAATTAGCGGGGACATCCCCCCCCCCCCCCCCCCGCCCATATGCTGTTTATTTTACCTAGGACACCTGCCCCCTGCTGTTTTTTTTACCTAGGACACATGGCCATCCCCCCCCCCCCTACTGTTAGATTAGATTAAACATATTTTATTTGCCATCTGACAATGCAAATCAGGATTGGAGGACAAGTGCTTACCACTTAGAAGCCCCTCCGTTCCTGTACAGTGACTAATAATTTACAATATGGCAGAACGTATTCCATAAATAACAGAATCTAGCAAAATCTAAATATTATAAACATTATAGACAAACACAAATTAAACTGAGAGAGAGAGAGAGAGAGAGAGAGAAAAAAAATAGAATATAAAGAAAAAAAGAAAACATGAAATACAACATTAGATCCAGTGATGATGCCCGCCACCCACCCATTTGCATTCTGTAGTATCTTGGCCGTAATGGGAGTCTAAATTAACATCTTGATTACAGCCACTGAGCAAAGGTTTTCACTTCTGGGGATGTTCACACAACTGTTTGTTCACCAAGTACACCTGCCCTGCCCTGCCCCCGTTTGTTTGCTAACAGGCCCCTCCCCATTGACCTTTCTATTTTTAGAAGCACCCAGGCCGACGGGGAGAGGGCGTTGTTGGGAGCATGGCTAGATCTTGCTATAAAATGGGGTTGAAGGAAGGTACCCTCAAATCTGGGTCGAAAGTGGCGAAAATGACAAAAGGCTACGTCAACGTATGGTGACGGTATAAACTACAGGCGATCTGGGCGATGTACAGACGAAAAATAATACCTTGGAGCCGGTTAGGCAATTTGGCACAAAAAACTCCGACTTTATGCTCAATCGCTGCTCTACAGTAGTCTACAACAGTCCAAAAGTCCATTCCAAACTGATAGAGTCGGGACGAATAGTACTCTCACTTTCCACGCGATGCGTGGTGTTCTTCACGCGGCCTCGACACTCGCAACAGATGCCAAACTGTCAGCCAGGGTGCGTAGAACAAGCTATGAAAATTAGAAGTCGCTGCCTTCAGTGGTCTAGACACGGTTCATGTTTGTGAGAAGTGCAATTTTAATGTCTAATTGGCAAATTTTCAATAATCGTTTCCCGCCAAAAAACCTACTCACCGCCGATTTCTTTTCACTTCAACTTCTGACGATTATCTAAGTTTTAAAGATAGTGTCAGGATACCCCTCCCCCGCCGCTCTTTTGGAGCTGGTTAGGCAATGTGGCACCGAAACCTGGGACGTTATGCTCAATCGCAGCTCTACAGTCGTCTACAACGCTGCCCGTGTCCATTCTAAACTGATAGAGTCGGGACGAATAGTACTCTCACATTCCAAGCGATGCGTGGTGTTTTCCACGCGGTCCGGACACTCCAAACAAATCCCAAAATGTCGGCCAGGGTTCGTAGAACAAGTTCTGAAAATTTCAAGTCGCTGCCTCCAACGGTCTGAACACCGTTCGTGTATGTCAGAAGTGCTATTTTAATGTCCAATATGCAAATCTTCGTCAATCTTTTCCTGCCTGCCAGAAACCCAATCATCGCCAATTTCTCTTGACTTTAAACTTCTGAGATTCTCGTAGGTTTAAAGGTTGTGTTGGGATCCCTGGTGGCTGTCTTAAAGAAGCAACTTCCATTTACAGTCAACTCTCCACCAGTCACACACAATTGTAACATTTAAGTGGACTTACTCCAGCGAGGAGGCACTGAAGGATTCTGCGCCCATTTCCGACGTTTTTTTCGAACTGGCTTGAAAAGGGAGGACCAAATTCAAACAATTACCTCCTCTCTCCAAAACACCATATCTCAGCCAATTCTAGGCAGATTTTCATGAAATTTTCACTCCTTGTTCGGGAATAGTTGTGGCATCACTTTCCATGAAGAGCGACATGAATTTCGCATTTCGTCACGTCGAATTGGAAAAGAGCATATGCGCAGGGATTTCTCTGAAAACATCTTGGAAGATTTTAAAGAAAAATGGCCATTTGCAGTTCTTAGTGTGACATTACAAGTTGCATGGAAAAATATTCCTGTTAGCACTTGTTAACCCTCTACAAGCTGCCAGACATCAATATTTTGGATACATTTGAGATAAAATGGACCATTTTCAAATAGACACAGCACTCAGTGGGTATGTGTGAAACAAACATAACTCCTTTTGTGGGTCATTAACTTGTCGGACGACGATATTGATATTAACCCACTCCACCGTTAATGATGGTTTTTACCTAAACAATTTTCTTATCAAACTGAGTCATTTGAGACTACGATACTCACCTTTCTCATAACATCAATGAAGGAACTTCAGTGAGACAGTTAAAAACAATTCATCAGACACTGTGGGGTCATGAAGAATCATGGAATCTCATCGGGAAAAGCCATGATTCTCCAGAATCATAAAGTCTAGTTTACTTATCACATTATATTACGATCAACAGGCATGTAAATGGAGTTGCCTAATGCTTTAAACAGTCGGGCACAACTTAAAATCGAACTATTATAGTTAGTTCTGACTAAAATAGTTCGATCGAACTATGGTTTTCACATCGAAAACAGGTTTTGGGGATTGCACGTTCGATGCGCAAAAATTCGCATCAAAACGAAAACAACATTTTGATCGCACTGAACTTCTCGAGTATTCCAGATAAAAAAAAAATAAAAATTCACTGTTGCAAACTTGGGTAAATCGAATATTTTGATGCACATTTTCCCTGCATTTAGATAATTCTCGTACTTTCAGTGCTTATTAAATTATGTTATTTGAAAATCACACTTTTCTTTTCACCGTGATCTGCAGAACAGGAAAACATTCGTGCGCGTGCGCGATATGCAGCGTAGGTAGGTTTAATCTCGAGTATAAAATTGCGATACGCGTTTTGCACGATTTTTCTATGGCCGCACAAAACAACCAAGAAATAAATTGTGTTTATCAAGCTTCGCACGGGAAGACAGTGGATAAGTCCTATAAAGTCGGACATCTGAGAGAACTCAAGGTAACAAACGTGAAAGAGACTGTCAAAGAGAAGGCAAACAGCGATTGTGTTGACGTTTCTAGAAAAAAAAACGGAAAAAATTCAAGTTTATCTACTCAACAGCCACAATGGTAAGTTACATAATTTTATTGACCATCTGTGATACACGTGGGTATTTTGGCTAATGAAATGTACATGGGTGACGCAACTTTTAAACATTTCAGGAAAATGCGAATGCCTGAAAAAAAAAAATTTCATATCGCGTTAAGGTGCTGTAAAAATATTGGGAAAAGTATTTTGCAAATAGGCGACATATTGTTTTGGCATGTCAGACCAAACCCCAAAATGCGTGTTTTTTTTTTAATTTTGATTTGGAGTTTTGTTCTCAAATACAAAAGGACAAGAAATAAGTTGAAATTACCCGAATGTTCAGGTTTTTAATGTCAGTGAAAAAATAATTCTGATGTATTTTCTTTAAAATATGAAATTACTGATATTGTTCATCCTGATCACCACGTGGGGACACGATTTTCCAATACTGAGTCACGTCACATGTATATTCCTTATAGAATGATTTTTTTGTGAGAAATAATGATAGAAGAAAAATGAAAACTCACGAAACGAATGCTGAATGTCAAATCTCTCGCTTCATTGGAAGAAATTAATTATCTTCTGCATCGAAATCATCATCAAAATCTCTAATCACATTCATGTTTATTTCTGTGTAAAACATAAATCAATTTAAGAAGTAATTTGAACAAGTCAGTATGAAAACAAAACATTTTTTTCACAAGCGAAGGTCACTAAAAAGTGTATGCCGAGACCGATACGGGGTTCAAAATCTGGCGAGGTGAAATGACTTTTCGGCTCAATTCCCAAAAACAACGAAGCGTGCTAAACTTTCTTATGTTCATTGAAATTAAGCTACCCAATCCATACAGACTACAAAGAAATTTAAAATTTTAATTAGAAGCAGTTTTTCTCATCAAACATCACTAAAAAAGTGTGGGTGAGTTGTCCAGATTAAAAATTTGCAAATTGTTATTGAGACCCTTTAAAAATGTACACTAGTAAGTTTATCACATCGTTGAAAAATATAATTAAGACGAATATATATTTCAGATATTATTTACAAAAAGAATCGAAAAAGTATTTTTACTGAAAATATATACTGCCATGTTATTTATTTATTTATTTATTTATTTATTGTTGTTATGGTCACATACTTCTGCACAATGGCTAATCATGACCACAACATGGAGATAAAGTCAAGGTCAGTCAATCGTTTATACCCCATGTTGCCTATTTTAGAGGACTCCCACCCCAAGCATTAGTGACTGGGTCCTATTTTACCAGTGAAACAGAGCTTGTTTACCACAGTAAACAAGCACTGCTTCACTTCCCGGGGTTCCCACGGGGGAACTGCCATGTTTATCAAACTCAAATCATGCTTTTGGTTGCATCAAAAAACGAAATGCACCAGATCGGTCAAATAAAATGAATGGTGCTTGTTTGATTGGTAGTGGCAAACATGAAGTGTCGGTCTGAAACATTTCATGTTAATCTTTTTTGTTCACTCACCTGCCTTGTCTGCTTTTTTTACCCCCCCCCCCCCCCCCCACACACACACACACAGAGTTGCGAGACAGACCTCACAGACTCGATCCACGAGTTCTCAATGAGTATCGAGGCAATCCTTACTGATGAGACACTAAAATAAACCACTGACACTAACTGATTCAGGTCGACACTTCAATGTTCACTGGTCAATTCAACTACACTTTTTAGTGGTGTTTGATCAGAAAATTGCTTCCAATTTAAATTTTACCGAAACCTTGTTACAGTACGAGGAGAGTGGATTGTAACTAAATGACCCGCGAAGCGAAGTGATCACCCAAGCTATAACTGGCAAATGTTGTACATATCGACAAAAAACACAAGCAATGCTTCAGCCAATGGACCTCCGGGTTTAACCCGGAGGTCCATTGGCTGAAACTTTGCTTGTGCCGTTTATGCTTTGCAACAAGTTTGCAATTATTGCTTGAGTGGAATCTCCACTCTGTGGGTGATTTAGTGATAACACACTCTCCAAGTACTGTATTTCTATGCAATTGTAAATGGCGTATTGACACTGTTAGCCATATATGTTTCAATTTTTCATCTAAGTAAATATGACGTCTTGGGATTGTCGGTCTTATTTTTCCCCTTTTTGTTTGCCACATTTCAGCCATATTTGTAAAGCTGTAGTGACCATATTTGATACACATATTAATGGTGACTTCTAGTTATGCAGTTAGTCACCCGTATTCATATTTTGTATATATGATGTGGTCCCCCCCTCCCCCCCCCCCCCAAAAAAAAAAAATTAAAAGTGTGGTACATTCCTACCAAATTATTCGCGGTTATATCCCAATTTTAGGATGGTGTTAAAATTAGGCTCACACAAATGACACCAATAATGCGAATTTGTCGTTTTCGTGTTAACCTTTGCTCTTCCATTTGATTTGTAACACTGAAATATAAAAAATACACATTATAAATGACAGCAAAATGGCATTGATCATGCCTGAAATTCGCTTGGTGATTTCAGAACCATCTAGTAAGAACTGAAAATTATCAAAGAGACAGTAGATTTTCCATTGTTAGCCAGATACATTAAGAATAATTCGGTTAAGCCTTTACCTTACATGAAAAGAGGACATTTCAAACAAAATTACTGAATAACTATTTTTATAATTTTTGTCTCCAAGACATGGGTTATGACCCCTCACTGGAACGAGCTCAACGAGCTTGTTCCAAAGAGGATCATAACATATGTTTTGGAGACAAAAAAATGAAAAAATAATGAAAATTAATCAGCGACTTTTGTAAATAGCGCTGCCAGGTTTTGGCCGTTAAGTTGGATAAAGGGTTAACAAATGAGTGCAGTAATTATTTTATCTTTTTACAGAGCAGTGATAGTGAAAAATCACCACATGAATTTTCCGCCATGAAAAGAAAAATCAACCCGGGGCAGAATGTGAAAGGCCAAAAAATGAGGCCCAAAAAACACCATGTTGGGAAAATGAAAATGCAATACATTGAAGATCCAATCCAACGGAGTAGTACCTTTTATAATAGGTCAAGGACTCTGTTTAAAAAGGTATGTAACTTACCAGGCTGCATAGATTTTTGTGCACGGAACCCTTCTTGGAGGTTTGCTCTTTCATCCTCCATATTTTCTAACAACTTCACTAAGAATTCCTTTTTCCCATTTTTATATTTTTGGTATTCAGCAGTAAAATCTTCGTAGTTTACACCACTCGAACGAAATTCCTCCAGGATTTGTTCTATTGTGGAACAAATTTCATTTTTAGTTTTTCTATGCAATCTGTCCTGGTCTATTCTCTCGCTGCTGAGAACAAATTTTTTTTAACAACCTGCACGTGCCAATTTACCCTCCCTCCTTCACGTGGTGAAAATACATTTTTTGGTTCTCGACACAAGTGTTAGTAATATCACTCAAGTCTGTGTCGAGAATATCTCCACTAATATTGACAAGAACACATTGCTTTGAAAGATTCAGATATTCTGTTTCCTGGAGTTTTTTTCTCCATTCCCTGATTTCCTTGGTAAGATCAGTTTGTCTTAAGGAGGGGTCTTTGTCGATTGTGTCTAAGTTTTCCCCATGTTGTCTGTTTTCTAAAAAAAAACTGAATAGCGTAACAACTATTAGAACTAATAAAAACACTGTGGTAGGTCACATAATCAAATGAGAAATAGGTATAAGGCAGCATAACCACACAGAAATGGTTTCTCTCTCGAGAATACACCATTCAGTTACATAACTCATTCAGTTACATAACACACTGAAAGTACAGTCAATTAACAAATAAAAAAAAAAAAAAACAATATGAAAAATGCAATGGTTCATCGAAAATGTAATGATCATTAATCACATCGGATGACAGGTTTATATTTTCCGTCTCCCTTATCGGGGTTGAATTGTAACTTGATGAAAATCAATGCACAGTGTGTTACTAAATAGGAACCAAACCACAAACACTCCCACACTCCCCCGAAATGAAACGTTTTGTAAATGATAGAACAGATGATACTACATGCAAAGGCATACAGTTAAAATTAGAAGTCCTGTCACAATTGTGCGCTTATCTAGGCTTAATTGCGCGTAGGAATTGCGCGCAATTGCAATATCGAATGACATCCAAAGCACGCCAGGTTCTCCTGATTACTCATAGCAAACACAGGCAATGTTTCTGCCAATGGACCTCCGGGTTACCCGGAGGTTCATTGGCCGAAACATTGCTTGTGCATAGGCCATATGTACAGAATTTGATAGCCTTACTATGGTCATAACGCGTAGATTAACGCGCAGTTCGACATACTATTTGTGCGCATTTCATGACAGGACTTCTAGTTTTAACTGTATATAATGTCTACGGTATAATTAATTGCTTTCAGACCAAAGAATTGGCATCTTTTACAGGAACACATGGGTATCTGGAGTTGGAAAGCCAGACTAATAGGCATCTGTTTTGGGGAACAGAGGCGATGAAGCGGAAATACGAGGTAAGTCATTTCATGACTTCTAACTTGTCACATTGAATAGAATGGAAATGTATAGTAGACAGACGAAGAATATCCGTAGAGAGATGAAGAAGGGCCATCGACTATGAGCCTTGGAGACACCAAATGTATGAGAAACAGTTGGTCCTCGAATATGCAGGAGCACATGAAGTCTTGTTTGATTCGAATATTAAAGTATTGTTTTATGAGCCTGTCCCTTTCCACTAGTAACAAACTTGGTGTGTCAAGTAGTTGCAGTACTTACTGGTGAGGCCCCTCTCTGGGCGCTGGGTGGGGAGTCTCACTACTCAGAGCGTCCAATCCAAAGTGCATAATGTGAAAACATCAAACAAGAAGTTTGGTATTATATAAAAAATTCCCAAAAGTTCTAGAGTCAAGTACTCGGAGAGTTTAATGGCTTAATATAGCTTTGGGTCACGACCTCAATCTTTCACAACTCCAAGCGACCCACATTACATATCGGCTGTCACTGTGGTTCCATATCAAAACAGTATTTCGCACGTGCATTGGCACTGAGACAGCAGGTTGATAATATTCATGGATCTTCCACAGAACATGGTCATTCTTCAAATCATACATTTCATAACTGATAAATGAAGGGTTAACCCTTTATCCAATGTAATGGCCAAAACAGGCTAGCTATATACTTTTTTGTAAGGGTATTCATTATGTTTGCATTTTTCTCCCCCAAAACATAGCTTATGATCCCTCATTATTATTTATTTAGTGGTGTTTAAGGTCACATATTTCTGCAAAATGGCTAACCATGACCATGATCCCGCATTGGAATGAGCTCATTAAGCGCATTCCAATGAAGGATCATAAGGTATGTTTTGACTCTAAAAATGAAAGTTCGTGATTCAATAATTGTCCCTGTAAGTATCATCTTCTCTTTATGTTAGGTAAAGGGGTAACCTAATTGTGTTATCTTGACGTCACTCTGTGATCATAGTGAAATCACATATATCCAAGGATGCTGGGCCATCCCTTTTAGAACCAAGTGATTTTATGCATGGGTTTGATGTATTTCTCATTTAACGTTCTGTTCACCCCTAAACCAGGGCAATATCGTATTCACACGTACATGTTCATGTAGGGCTGAAATCTTTGCCAGGAAAAGCCGGCGATTCTACAGATTGACTCGTCTAGTTCGTCTCTTTTTGTCCTGTACTTTCAAAAAACGTATCATGTGATCCCTCGTTTGGACGGGCTTGATAAGCTCGTTCCAACGAAGTGTCACATGATATAGTTTTGTTCTCTGTGAAGTTCTTTTCCCTATATATTTCTGTGCATATTTTTCAAATACTGTACTTGTCAATGATGCAACCAAATGGGAACTATTCCTTCAAAGAAGGAAAGGGTTACGCTCTTTCCACGCGCACATGTAAGCAAGCAAGCACATACACTCCCAGTAGGTATAAAAGGCGGATACACGATCACTTGTACATGTACGTGTACAAGATACGCACACGATGCGTTCACCAACGTGGAATTCAGTGTTAAATCACATGCTTGTTCACAAAAACTGTACATGATTTAGAATCGGCTCATGTACAGTCAGTGACTCCTAGATCGCGCTTTTAGCGTCAAATACTCGTGGTGAACGCATCGTGTGCATGTGTTGTACATCTTCACTTGTATCGTGTACGTGATTTTTTGGTCTACGTTCGCATCGCAGATCAGACCCATCGATCCATCGTCGGCGAACGCGAGCGAAGGCAAAAGATTCTGACTCATCATCAAAAAACAGTTTGGGGAACTCTAAATCAGTGATTCTGAACCCGCAATTGCTTTGGTACATATGATTTAGAATCCGCAATTGTTTTGAGGCGGTCACGTTTTTGATTGATATAAATATAGGGGAGAAAAAAAATATAAATAAATAGTTATTTAGAAAAATAAATATGTCAAATCGAATAGATAATAAAAAAAAAAAAAAAAAAAATACGTAAATCATGAGCGATTCTCAGATGATTAGAGAGAGGTTTCTTTTAAACATGCTGATGAGAGCATATGCAATCTGCGTGAACGAACAACTACGTCCTATCTTGTTAGAACGATGCGTCGGATGTCGGGATCATCTAGACTTCGATCATGAGGATCATTCGTGTCTGACGATGGAAAGGGAAGATATGGTCGTCATGTATTTCGAACCGGCGTTCGAACGTGTTAAATTCGACGATGTGATCACGTTTTGGAAGAGATTAGTCTACTGTAAGAATCGAGACAGGCCCACAGATTCGGAAGAACTGAAATTGGCGCATAGAAGTTTGACTTTAGAAGACAAGGGATGCATCAAGAAATTATTGCTGAACAAAGCATACGTCTATGTTTTGTTTTTCGTTGATATAAAAAATAAGGGAGAGTAGAAAATAAAAAAAAAATAAATACACACATAAATTTTTTATCTAATATTAGAAAGAAAAAACACAAAAAAAAATGAGAACCAGAAATAAATTGTATCAGACATTAGTTGACGACGAGGACGAGAAGCCGAACGGCGTTTTGCCGACGGCGCCGTCGCTAGAAGAAAGAGAAAGAGGAGAGAGGTATCGCATCGATCAAATCAGTAGAATCCAATCGTATCTGACTCGAGAGAGAGATTCTCGTCGTTCCCTCAAGAAGAAGTATTCGCATTTCGTGAAATTTGTCAACGGGATCGACACGACACTCATCACGATTTCCATGGGTTTACACGCGGCCGGCATCGGATTGTTGTCGACCGCGGTCAGCATTCCGATCGTGCTGACTGTGGAAGGAGTGGCTCTCGCCGCTGGATTGTTCAGCACGCTCGGAAACTTTTTGAGTAGGAAATTATATCTGAAGGCGAGGAAACACGATAAGCTTCGCGTCTTGGCCGACTCCAAGATCGATACGATATCCGAAATGATCTCTATGGCGTTGAAAGATGGTAGGATATCGGACGGAGAATACTTCACGATATTGAGCGAGAAAACGAAATACGATGCCATGAAAGAAGCCGTGAGAATCAAGACTCGTCAGATCATCAAGGAAGAGTTGAAGGATTCTCTCTTGGAAAAGGGTAGGAAAGAGGCCAGGGAGGAATTCAGTAAGATGATAGAAATCAAGGGCAGCGATTGAAAAAAAAAAAATATATATATATATATATAATAAGAACAGAATTTAAAAAAAAAAAAATATTAAATTCATATATAAAATAAAAAAAGCGAAATTAATTTAAATTAACTCATCAAAAAAAATGTATTGCGTAAAGTGTAAGAGAGTTACCGAGACGAGTAATTCTCGAGAAGTGCGAACTAAAAACGACAGACGGATGCTTCGCGGAATTTGCGACATGTGTGGTTCTATAAAGACTCGATTCGTCAAACAAAAGAACACGAGCAAAGGCAAAGGCATCGTGAATAAAATGATCAACAATCTACCTTTCGAAATGCATCTGCCGGGTCACAGTTTCACGGGACCAGGAACGAAATTGAACAAGAGACTCAACGCCGATCTGCCTCCCAAATCTTGGAGCAAACCCGTGAATAGGGTGGACGCAGCCGCGTACGATCACGATCTGTGCTACGCCGGACATCCCGACACCAAGACTCGCAACAACGTCTGCGACAAAAACATGTTGGGGAGATTGAGAGGCATATCGAATCCGACCAGGAGAGAGAAGATGGAACGTTCACTGGTCGGCAATCTGATCGGTGCGAAACGTCGATTCGGATGGGGCGTTCAAAAAAAAAAAAGCGCATCTGAAAAAGAGAAGAAGAAGAAACGATTATTGACGAGCAAATTGGCCGAGAAGTTACACAAACCCATAGTGCGTAAATTTCGAAAGAGAAGGGTGTTCGTGAAGGGTCTGGACGACATTTGGTCCGCCGACTTGGTCGACTTAAGATCGTTTTCGAGGTGGAACGAGGGTGGCAAATATCTATTGACGGTCATCGACGTGTTTTCCAAATACGGTTGGATCAGAGCTTTGAAGAATAAATCGTGACCTTGCATCGCCGAGGCTCTGAAGAGCGTATTCGACTCGTCCTCTCGAAAACCGAGTAAATTGTGGGTGGACAAGGGAAAGGAATTCTACAACAAGAACGTTCGTCGATTGGTAGACCTCTACTCGATCGAAAATGAAGAGAAAGCCAGCGTGGTGGAACGTTGGAATCGAACGATGAAGGAGAAGATGCACAGATACTTCACGGCAAATTCGACCAAGAAATACATATACGCTCTGAACGGTCTGGTGAAAGATTACAATGACAAGCGACACAGATCAATCAAGATGACTCCCGCGGAAGCTAGCGATCCTCGAAACGAAAAACAGGTCTATGCGAATCTATATCCCGAGATATCCCGAGAGATCTAAGATCGGGAAGAAGAAGTCTAGAATGCCGAAATTTGTGGTCGGCGATCGAGTGAGAATCTACGCTTATAAGAAGCACTTCGAAAAGGGTTATACTCCTTCGGAAATCTTCGTGATCATCAAAATATTTCACACCGATCTGGTGACTTACGAAATCGAAGCTTTGGATGGAGAAGAGATCATCGGAAAGTTTTACGAACAACAATTACAGAAGACGAAGTTTTGATGAAGAACGCAAAAAAAATTTTTTTTTTATTTACTCTCTTTGACATTTTCTTGTTTACACACACATATATATAAGAGAGAAAAAAAATAAATAATAAAAAATAATTAAAAACTATTTTTTTTAGATAAAGAAAAGCAAGTGAATTAATAAACAAAAAAAAAACTAAAAATCCTTTAAAATGACAAATATACTAGATAAAGCACAAAGCATAGTGAAAGATGTAAGCATTCAAGAATATGAGGTTCACGAATACGAACCGGTAACCGGAACGAGTTTGAACAATGCGGGAGAGATAAGAATCAACGTCGAAACTCAAGATCTATTTGTACATTCTAGCGAGAGTTACATATTGGTGCAGGGACGTCTCACCAAGGAAGATGGGAGCGACTACGCCGATGACGACATGGTTACTCTTGCCAATAATGGCATCATGCATCTATTCAGTAACATAAAATACATGCTATCCGGACAAGAGATAGAATCTGTTTTTCATCCCGGTCAGGCCACCACGATGTTCGGACTCTTGATGTATCCTGATGATTTTTCGAAATCCAGAGGACTTAATCAGTTGTGGGTGAAAGACACCGTCAGCCCTGCTAGCGCCGGTGCCGCCACGATATTCGACTACGTCGTCAAGACGTCCAGACCTAAAGGAACGTTTTCATTCAGGATACCTTTGAAACACATCTTCGGATTCGCGGACGATTACAACAAGATCATGTACGGGTTCAAACACAATCTGACGTTGATTCGAAAAGGAAATGAGGACGCAATAGTGAAACTCACCGTGACCGATGCGGGTAAGATAACTCTACACAAGATATCGTGGTTCGTTCCGCACGTGGAGCCTACGACGGATGAGAAAATGCATCTCTACAAGATCATACAATCCAAGAGTAAATTACCCGTGGGATTTAGAATGAGACAGTGCGACACGGCTAGCATTCCTCCCTCCACGAATCACTTCGATTGGAGATTGACGGTGAAATCCACTTCCGAGAGACCGCGTTTCATCGTGGTCGCGTTTCAGACCGATAGAGATGGGTCTCAGGAAAAGAATGCGTCGCTGTTCGATCACTGCAATTTGAGAAACATGCAAGTGTTTCTGAACGCCACAAGATATCCGGCAATCGATTACAACGCTTCGTTCAACAAGAACGATTTCTGCAGGCTGTACGGCGACGCCGCCGATTTTAGAAAGAAGTATCACGGTCTAGACGAATTGATGAGCAATCCCAATATATCTCCCGTGAATACAAGTCGATGTATCCCATGTTCGTGTTCGACGTCAGTAAACAGAGTGAACGACTCAAGAGTAGCGTGTTAGACATTCAGATCAAGATGCAATTCGATAGGAATGTGCCGAGAAAAACCGAAGCCTTCGCCCTGGTCCTGTCGGACAGAGAATTACAATTCGAATCGGATGGAAATAAGATGTCGATCATTCGATGAGAGACGAGTGTGTGAAACAAAAAAAAAAATAAAAAACAAAAAAAAATAAAAAGTAATGTGTGATTATTAAAAACAAAAAAAAAAATAAAGTAATGTGATCTAGAGAGATTGAACATCTCTCTATATCTCATTACTTTTTTTTTTTTGTTTTTAATAATCACACATTATTTTTTTTTTTTTAATTCATTATTTTTCCACGCGTTCACTGTTTGTTCAAAGGATCCAGTTCGATCAGTAGACTCACCACGGAAGTGGCGGCTTCGGGATTATTGGTTTTCGTGACGAAATTAATCCTGTCTCCGGCGTTCACTTTGAGAGGCGTGCCGAACGTGCTGACATTCGCATGTTGATTCTCAGTCTTTTCGACGCTGTATCTCTTATCGCTCTCCACACCATTCACCATGAGATTGATGACCGCTCTGTTATTCAAATCCGAGGAAGCCAGACTCATTCGAAGGATTTCACCTCCCAGCGGCATGGGATATCCCACCTGACCGTGTTTCGATCCGCTACCTCCATTTCCAAAAGACCACTCGGCTTTTCCCTCCTCTAAGGCGTCGGACTCTTCGGCCCACACGGTGATCAATTGTCTGGCATATTTGACTTTCTCCACCACCGAAATCAGGGTGCAGGCGTCCGTCATGTGCACAGGTTCCGGTTATCGTGAGCGCGTGTCCGCCCATGTCTAGTTTACCTTCCATGATGTCGCCCTTTCTCCAGACCGAGTTGTCGTCCACGTACTTCCTGGTTACCGTGCTGGAATCGAATTCGGGATCGTGACCGAGACCGAATAAATTCTCACCGTTCATGTTGATGCCACCCTCCATGGTTCCGCCAGATTGTTTGTTCAGGTAGAGATCGTCCACTTGTGATTCTACGTATTCTTGTGATCGCATCACGGCAGAATCTACGTAGCCCTTGTTGATTGTGGTTGAGTCCGCATCCGTGTCGTCGATCTTCGACAGATTCAATATCTTGTGGAATCCCGCATTCAGATCCGATTTCATTTCACGTCTGTCAGACTTTCTCCGTTCCAGATCTACATAGTGTTTGGTCGCCACGTCCTTGGGATTCGTGGGAGCGGCCACGTTCGTTATCTTGTAAGAATTGGTGTTCAATTCCAAGTGCATCGTTTTCTGAACGTATCTATTTCTCAGGTGTTCGCTGAATCTCGCGTGAGAGTCGTCCGCGTATCTCTTGGTGGCGGCATCGGTGGGATCTACGGGATTCGCGACGTTCACCAAACGTCTGGATTTCAGATCGAGATCGTCGGTCATGGTTTTATCCACATAATTATCCAGCAGGATTCGTTCGAAATCGGAGTTCCCCCTGTCGACGTATTTTTTAGTTGCGGCATCTGCGAGATCTATCGGCTCGGGAAGATTGTAGAGCTTCTTATCGTTCATGTTCACAGGTTCTTCTCGAGGTTCGTATCTCCGAATGTAACACTCATCCAAGTTGGCAACGTCGTAACCATCGTCGACTTCGAGCGTCTTCCTCTTCTTTCTCGGGTTGACTTTTTCGTCGTCACTTCTACCAAATTTATCGACTGTCATGTTGTTGTGGGATTTTTTTTTTTTGTTGTTGTTGTTGAGAAAAAAAATGTGTTCAAAACGCAGTTTATTAAAAATGAACTATGTTATTTTATTTTTCGTTTTTTATTCGATTAAAATTTTTTAAAATAAATTTTTATCTTTATATATATACTATAAAAAAAAAATCTCTCTCTAATGTAAGTCGTTGAGAATGTCTTGAAATTCATCTCCTTCAGACCATCTCTTGAGAACGTAGAGACACAGGTGACCGCAAAACACTTGATCTGGTGATTGCACTTGATCCGTGTTGTAAAGAACCATCGATTTGTTGAAATAGTTCTTTATTTCTTTTGGCGGTGAGATTCCGTAGCTGCTGAAATAATAATTCTTCTTCTTCTTTCCGTTCTTGAACCACACCACCCAGTGAGTGCCTTCACCCGATGAATTGTCTAGATTTAAAATTCCGCATTCCGATTGTCGAGGTCTTCTCTTCGGCAAGGCATCTCTGGAAAACACTCCTAGAAAATCTTCGATTTTCAAATCTTTTGCCGCATTCAACAGATCGATGTTGGATAGGGGTTCGTTGAGTAAGACGACACCTTCTACGGATATCTTTATTTTCTTATTCATAAATAAGTATATATTTTTTTTTTTATTTATTTTATTATAATTCACTAAAAAGTAACGTTATTTTTTTTCTATTTTTTTTCTTTTTCTTTTTAAACTAACTCTATTGACTTCCACAATCTTGAATCCGTCAAATTCCTTGACTTCTATAATCTTGGATTCATCTAATTCTTCTTGATTTTCTGGAATCCTACTAACTTTCTCGATGTCACTATCGATTTCCATAATTTTATGTTCATCTAATTCCTCTTGATTTTCTGGAATCCTATCATCCACAATCGTATCTGGAATCTTATCATCTACAATCATATCTGGAATCCAATCATCCACATTCATATCATCTCTACTTTGATCCACAGCCCAATGTCCGAGTGCCAAAGTGCTTATTTTATCGTCTAACATGAATCTCTTGTCGTCGGCCGTCAGCGAAATCTTGTTGACAATTTCGGTATACAAGTCGTGATTTTCGCTTCGAATCGATTTCATAGTCTTATACACCGGACCACTTCCTAACAGACAATCTTTATACTCTTGGAAAGAGATGTTTTTCTTCACCACGCACGCTTTAACTCCTTTGCACTTCTTGATCTCTTCATCATCTTCTAGACGATAAGCATACAGTTTGGGTCTCAAGCCCACGAATTCGACGATCTGTTTAACGCCGCTCTCGTCCTTAAATTTACCCAACACCTTCTTGTTGTCGTTCGATTGAATGTTGGACGGGTGATCGACGGGATAATTGCTTGTGTCGAACCACTCGGCCACGTCCGGAGATATGTCTCGGTAGACGTCTTTCATCTCTATCTCGTAAACTAAACTGTCCGTGTCAGTGAACAGTAGTTTGGCTTTGTCGCCAAATTTTCGTTTGACGTAATCGTAGTGAAACTCATACATCAATCGCTTGCTGACATCTAAGATGATCGGTCCGAGATAATATGGTTTGTTGAACTTCAGGTGCGTCTTTTGCATGTGAACGGCCACTAGATTTTCGCCGAATATGGTTCGGTGTTTGTAATTGGGTTTCGCCACTAATTTTTTTAGCTCTTTTCTCAGACGTGACGAGTCAAACATGTGTTCTCTTCCTGATGTTTTCCATCGATTTACCGTACACGCAGTTGTTCATGAGTTTGAAGAAATCTTTTTCGAAATCGTTCTTGGCTCGAGTTCTGAGATTTGTGTTGAGATCGATGTATTTTTTCATCCAAGGCACTTCGTTGAATCGAATGATGCGATGTATGTCAACTAATTTCATCCCGTAATTGACGTACTGTTTCAAATTCTCGCTGTAGACGACGTAGTTACGTTTGTTAAATAAATTGGGAATGAGTTTTTCCTCGTCACCTTCGTTCGGTTCCATTCGTTCTGGAGCCAGCGGATAATCATTGTGTGGATCGTGTAATTCATCCGGATAGTTCAAATCGACTTCTAAAATGCAAGGATAGTCTCCCCATTTTTGCATCTCTTCCGGTTTCTTCACCCATTCGAAATTTCCAATCGGTAAAGGATGACTCATAGCCCAACCGTACAGATTATTGGCGTCCCAATACTGTATGTATTTAGTCGACCGTTTCGAATCGAAACCTTCTTTCATGTAGGGATTGTTAGCCTCAGAATGTCTGTGAGAGATCATCGAGACGCCACCTCTCACAGCCCTTTCGAACATGAGCAACATGTCCACATCGGATAATAATTCCAATTGGACTTTGGTGGTCTTCAACAGAGCGTCCCACGCCAGAGCGGGTGCGGTGAAATACCAACCGGGATCCAGATCATAATTTCGTCGACAGACGTCTCGAAAATTTTCGAACACGTCTGCCAAGAGCAGAACGTCGGTCTTCAGATAGAGATCGTGATAATCTCTCATGGTTTTCATATCGAATGATTTCCACACGTTTTTGGCGTGTTCGTAATTCTCGTCGGAAATGTCGGATTCGTATAATTTCGAATAAAAATCATCTTTCGAAGGTAGTGCGGTGTCTTCGAATCTCTTTAGATTGTTCATATAATCGTAAGGATAGACTCCTTTCCTCAACATGACGTCTACTCGTTCTCCGAAATGTTCGCTAGTGATTTTAAATTTATCCTTGCTCATGTTATCGACTAATTTTTCCAGAGCGGTCGACATGAATTTAAAAGTGTCGATGAAACGTATGCATCTACGAATGGATTTCGTTTTTTCTTTCAACGTATTTCCGTCGATTACTCTTTCCCTCTCCATGAGCTTCCATTTCGTGAAGGAAATGTATCTTTCTTCGCTGTTCGCGATGCAATTTAATTCTTCGTGCGAGGTGCCGAGATTTTTCACGAACAGATGACTGTCGTAACCCGAGAGATTGTGAAACATCACCGGATAGAAAGCGGCGTCTCGATATTTTAAATTACACCTGCTGTGAGCCGGACCGCGATACAGACCCGTGTAACGATCGTGGTCTCTGACCTTCTTATTTTCCTCCGAATTCTCGTCGAACGATTGTTTGAATATGTGACATTCGGTGGCTCTTGTTATTTTCGTCCTGCTGCTCTCGCATGATGATCATTTTCGCCGGAGTTTTGAATTTGTCATATAACATTTGAATTTTCAATTCTAACTCTTCCACGAACCTTTGAGCCACGTCGTTGTCTTTGCGCTGTTTCGTGTAGGTGAAGGGACCCATGTCGTGTTGCGAGTCGAAAGCGCATTTCACGTAAATGCAATAGCCCGAAGGTATGTGTTTTTGATATCTTTCGACGTAACTTTGAAGAGCGTTGGGTTGACAGGAACTCATTTTCGCGGTGAAACATTCGAAATCGGCGTACAAGACGAATGGTACTTTTAACCTTCTGTTGTGATTTTCAAACTTCACGATGGTGTTGGGTTTGGGCATTTCGATGGCGACACCTTGATTTTCGTTGCAATATTCCTGATGTTTCGCCAACGAGTCTTCGCTGTGAAACATGTTCATGCAGTTGCAACATAAAGATATCTTATGTCTATGATTATTATTTTGTCTTGACAGTAATCTGCTCGGATGTTTAACCCAACAATAATGACGATTGTCACCATTCGAAATCGATAATAAAATAATCGTCTTTTCTCTTCCGCGATACGAAGTCCGTCTGAGAGGATAGATCTTTTGATTTTCGTCATCGTATCCCAAGACATTCACTGCTATGATGGGATTTTGAACCTCGAAACGTTCGATGTGTTTTAACTTTGTTGGAAAAGTCACTCCGGTCCAATCGAGATTTTTAGAAGTTTCCTCGTAACGAGAAACTCTATCGGCGTGTATTTCGACAGGGTATAAAGCGGAGGTGACTGCCCATTTAAAACACTGATCATCTTTATTTCTCACGTTGACCTCGGCGTGTTTCTTAGTCAAGAAATACGGTAATTCCAAGTAGGAAAATCCTTTCAACGGTTCGTTTTTAGTAATGTGAATTTCGAGTTTCAACACCTCGCCGAATGTCCAATTACTACCTTCATTTTGATAATTTGCGAGAGACGTCAACATCTTGTCTTTCATCTTTTCGAAAACGTCCGATAGATCTGAACCTTGAAATACGGGTTCGACGTTAGATCTGAAATATACATTTTTTCACGATGCTCTCGCCAGACTTCACGTCGATTTTATTCATTATGCAATGGAGTATCATCTTAATTTTTAATCCCAAGTTCGTGTATTCGCGAAACAAATCCAATACTTTTTTTTACCCGTTCCATGAACAATTTCGGATCGACTTTCTTCGACGAGGGAAACACGTCGAAAGTTTTAAAAATGTCTTTGATCGCACTCTCCCGTTCTACGGGTTTCGATTGGAATAGTTCCGCAATGAGTCGTCTTACATATTCTTCTCCTTTCTCTTCATCGATTGCTGGTTGAATTTCGCTCGATATATCTCGTTTGTCTTGAATCTGAAGTGCATCACTCGTTTTCGTTTTAGTTTTTCTTTTCCTTTCTTTGGAAACTTGATGTTTTTCAATGGCTTTTCGTTTAGTCGTCTTCTTATTTTTCACAACCGGCACATCTTTTGACGTCATTGCTATCGACATTTCATTTGCCTTTCTAGTGTTTCGCAAATATTCTTGTATGACTTCAATTTTTTTTGATTTAGTTCTACGCTTTCTGAAATCTGAAATTTGTAATAGATTACAAATATCATTTAACTGAGGTATGGTTTTCTCATTTAAATTTACCATTGTTTTATCTGTTTGCTTCATTTGTAAGAATATTTTTTTTTTGGGGGGGGGGGAATTTTGTATTAAATAATTTGTTAAAAAAGTTTTGCTTTTTTACTCTATATATATAATAGAAAAAAAAAAAAAGTTAAATTTCAAAATTCAATTCTTTTTAATACAAAATTTAAAATAAACATTATTTGTAAGAATTCATAAAAAACCAAATAATCGATCATGACAACAACACCTAAAAGATGCGGATTGAAATTGAAACGAGACGAAGGGTATGAGAAATCCAGTTTTAATATCTATACATTACAACCACACGATCCCATCGAATTGAATGAGGTCGAGATGGTGGACTTAGAGCGCTACTACCACAAATATCGAATGTGTTTGAAAGTGGATGAAGCCATGCTCGATTTGTTTTACGAGTACCAAAGCGAACTGTTGATTAATATCATCGTCGCCGAAGACAGAGAATTCGACAGGGGTGATTTATTGTTGTCCTATGGAAGTTACATATATCCAATAATCTCACCCGAACTCGTGAAGAAATCAGGTGGTGAGAGCGCATTCGCCTATGAAAAAAAAACTCAAAAGAGTAAAGATGAACATTCACACCATTTACATATGTGGAAAAATGACGAATGTCAACTTGCTAATAACGGACTTGGAAATATAAACAATAGAGAGATTGAAATTAAAAAAAATTAAACTTTTTATATATATATATAAAGAGAAAAAAAACTTTTACTAACAAAATTTTACATTAAAGAAAATTAAAAATTAAAAAAACAACTTTTTTATATATATATAAAGAGCAAAAAAAAAAAAATAACAAACTTTTTTTTTAACAAATTATTATTTAAATACAAAATTTAAAATATACATTATTGCAAGAATTCGTAAAAACAAAAAAAAAACCAAATAATCGATCATGAAGACAACAACACCTAAAAGATGCGAATTGAAATTGAAACGAGTCGAAATGTATAAGAAATTCGGTCATAAAATCTATAGATTACAACGACACGATCCCATTGAATTGAACAATGTCGAGACGAAGCTCTTAGAGCACAAATATGAGAAATATAAGATGCCTCTGAAATTGAACGAAGCCACGCTCGATTTGATTTTCGAGTACCAAAGCGATCTGCAGAACATCGTCATCGCCGAAGATAGAGAATTCGACAAGGACTATTTGTCGTTGCCCTATGGAAATTACATATTTCCAAACATCTCATTCGAACTCGTGAAGAAATTGGGTGGTGAGAGCGAGTTGACCGATGTAAAAAAACTCAAAAGAGTAAAGATAAACATTCAACACGTTTTCGAAAAAGGAGTAGACACGAGCGTCAACATGCTAATAATAGACTTGGAAATATAAACAATAGAGCGATTGATTTTTAGCGAAGAAAAAATGAAAAAAAAAAAAAAAGTAAATGAGATCTCATTTACTTTTTTTTTTTTTTTTGTTTTCCTTCTTCTTCACTATCATCATGATATATTATAATAACGTTTCCTTTTCTCTCAAATTTCTGCGTCGATTCTTCTTTTTCTTTTTTTTTTTCTTTTTCTCTGTGATGTGATACGTTCATGATAACATTTTTGTTTATGCGAATCATAATTATGAACGAATGTTGTGCATCTCTTGGTAACACTAGCATCATTACCATTCACTTCAGAAGGTAGTGGTGATCGTGGAAAGCATCGTCTCATTCCCAACTGTATATCCCGCGCTTTATCTATCTCTTTCCTTAGATATCCATCATTAGCGTCTAACCATTTTTTTATTTCTTCGCTCTCTGGCTCGCGATGTTTGTCATTATCGTCAAATTCATTCAGGTGATAAATTTGTTTCTCCACCTCTTCACCCATTTTAAATATATATTATTTTATACTTTCTATGATTTTATATATTTTATATAATTTTTATATTTATAATAACATATTCAAAATCGGTATGTTCTTAAATGGCGAATTGTCACCGAGCAACAAACCCTTGCCGTATCACTTGACGTTCCGTCCACTCTTCAGAAAGAGACCGTTTCCTCTCAGAGAGTTGCCACCTCTAATGGGTTCTAGATACAATCCTTTACCACTGTCGTCTACGTGAACGCTACACACGGCTCCTCCCTTCTTCAAAAACAGTCCGTTGCCACCCATTAATTTCTCAACTCCCAAACTAGCGAGTCCCGTGAGAGCTCCCACGCTGAGAGTCTTTCCGAGAAAGGGTAGCACCTTTGCGGCGAAGGGTAATGCTTTTGCGGCGATTCCTGCCAATAGCGGTAGGAAACCGCCTTTCATTCTCAAATTGTATCTCAATTGAGTGGGACTCAATCTCACCGCCAACCCTCTTCCATCGCAAATCGCTTTCTCCATCCTTTTGATTTGACTTCTGGTCCAGGCGATCGAATCTTGTCCGCCTCTCGTCAGATCTTCGTGAGTGAATTTGAATCTCACCACCTCGCCTCGAGTTGTTAACGCTCTCTTAAGTTTCTTCCTCTGTCCTGCGGATATGTTCACGTTTTTAACCACGTATTGTGTCATAATTCTGTTTTGTTTGTTTTTTTTAAATATATTTACTTCAATTGTTTCTTGTTTAATAATTATATTAAAATAATTTTGTAAAAATTAATATTACCGTTTATTTTATTTTTGTTATCTATATATACATAATATTGTTTTTTTTTTGCTTTTATATTTCTCTTATGTGAAATCGTATCGTCACTCTCTCTCCGCGAAGATCTAACAGTTCACCATTTTGATCTGTCAACGTGGTTTTGAGACTATACAACGTGTCTAAAATCACTGGTAGATAAACTAAATTTCGAGGTCGCTCCACGATCTTATAACCCGGCGACACGTTTGGAAAGAAGGAATAGATCGTTGGCTGAGCGCTACCATTCACGTAGCTTCCGGCAATCACGTCCATGTTCACCAGAATGCTATTGACAGCGAGAATGTCGACCGTATTTTCAGATGCCGAGTGGCCTCGATACATCTTTCGATCGAATCCCAACATCTTGCCTATAGAATCGTCCATGTTGAAATCCACACGACAATTATCTTCCAAATCCAACATCGTCTGTAATGTATTAGGATTGGGAGTGAGTCTGATCTTGTTGCTTCCCTTTCCATCCGTCTTCATTCGCGTCTGAATGTAATGGTTCAAATCGTCTATGTCATAACTCCCTTTGGGAATTCGAATCTCCAACCAATCCACTCCGTCGGAATACTTGAACGAGTTATTCTTTTCGGTGACGTTGGGAAAGGAATAATAAGTCTCCAGATTCACCAACGCCATCTCGTAACTTTTCTCTCTGTTCAATTCGATGGAAGGTTCGAATTTCGTAGCGAATCGAGTCGAATCGCCACTCACCACGATTTGAATGGATTGTTTCGCAGCCGTATTCTCGGCTATCCGTTCTAACAATTTTCAATGTTCGAACATTATATCTTAATTTTTTTTTTTTTTTTATTCAAAACTAATTATTTGAAGATTTATTTATTTTTCTAATTTTTTTATTTTCACGCTCTATCTTATTATTATTATCACCATCGGGAACATAAAACTTGTCGAATCCGCACCGTTATTTTCCACGATTAAATTCGCTCGTCAAATCGATCACGACGAAATTGTAAAGTCCACCATCCCAAACCCTCTTGCAGAATCTCCTGAATTCGACAGCGCTCATGTCGTTTGCGACGTGATCGCCGTAGATGTGATTGAGATTCTTGAGATCTTGGCGAAAGAGACACAGAAAATTAGCGTTCTCCCTTATCGTCTGTCTGGGCAATCAAAAATAATTCTGCGACAGGTAGAAATAGTCCACGTTGCTGTGTCGACCCCTAACGTAATACGATTCACATCGGTTCTGTCTCTCCAAAAGCAGATCGTCGAAAATCATGAGATTCTTATCTTCCGGTTTCAGTTCCCTAGGATCTGGAACGTCGCTAGCATTCTCATAAAATCGACACTCGACGTTCGAAGATGCATTTCTCTTCATCAGCTCTGTCGCCGCGCCATCCAAAATGGTCGAGAGCAGAGCTCCACACTTGTCAAATTCCTCCCTACTGTCAAAGATTCTGGCTATGACGTCCTTAGGCAATCTGCGATCCATGCACTCTCGAAGCAATCTGTATTCGGGTTGAAACAAGCTCTTGCCAAACATGAACAATCTGTCGTAATCCAACCAGTCGGGTCGGGACAACAGATTCATCAACAGATTGATCTTTCCACAATTCGATTTTCCCACTATCAAACCTCTTATGCTCTTGGGAAAGTACTCGTTATTCGACCTCTTGGTCGCGGCGTCGTTCCAAGACATATCTTTAATGTTCATCTTTTTCTTTTATTTTTTTTTTGTCTGTTATTTTAGATTCTTTTCAAACACAAATTTTTTATGTTTTTTTTTCAAACTCTGTTTTTAATGTTGTTATTATTATTATTTTGTTTATATCGCACCGTCGCGAGTTCTCTTCAATCCAGATCCACTCGTCATTTTGGCTAAATCTTGTATGGGCACCACGGCATCCTTAAAATCTATCCAACTTTTCAGCGTTCGCTCTAACGCAGCTCGCTTCGCCGGCAGACTGATCAACTTGTCGATCAACGCGTCAGCTGCCCTCTTGCCAGCCACAGAAGCTATCCTACCACTAGCTTCGGAAGCGGCTTTCTTACCAGCATCCAAAGCCATCTTCTTACCGACCTCAAACGCGGTTGATGCGAGTTTTCTACCCGCATTGCTCGTGAACGCTCGCATTATAGAATCGACGATGCCAGAACCGCCTTGAACGTAAGTCCTGACGTATCCCCTGTTCTTTATCACCAACATATTTTATTTTTTATGATATATTTTGTGTTTTTTTTTCACTGGTAAATCGTTTTGTCGTTTTTAAATACTTCTATTATTCTAGTGTAAGAATTTACTGTTTTATTTTTGTTTGTTTGTTTTCTTTGTTTGTTTGTTTCTCTCTCTCTACTTATTATTATATTCACATCAATCCTTCAATTCATTCATCAGCCTTTTATACTGATTTTTATTCAAAACCTTCTGTCTCAACAATTCGTCAGATATGGCAACTATCTGATTATCTAATCCCGTGTTACCAGCCCGTCTGCTCCCCATCAACAAACTCAATCTCTGAGACAGAGCGTCGGGATCGCTCGGAAGAAAAGTAGTGGTTTTCACCTCTTTGCCAGTCATCGATTCGATGAACTTCTTGTTTGCATTCCATATGGGCTTCACTATTTTCGTCCACTTGTAAACTCTGTTGGCTTTGGGTCTCGTCTCTCTGGCATCGTTATTTCTATTCATGGCGTGAGTTTGAACTAGAATGTCTCCGTAATTGTGGAAATCCTGTTCCATATAATCTCCGGGCTTATCGAAAAGGAGCAATCTCTGCAGACCATCGGTTACTTTATACTTATTCGAACCCACGGTCAATTCATCATCGTCCATTTCCACTTCAGTGTCGCCCACGAATTTCCTACCGCTCGAATCCTCGCGAATTCCATACAACAGATCTCTCTTACCACCACCATCATCATCGGACGATGCGATGCTATCAGTGGTGATAGTCGAAGCCGTATCATCGCTCTCACTCACGTCGGTTTCGATTCTCGTGGGAACGTAATCCGGTGTAGATTGAACGGAATACCGATTTCCAAAACTAGAAGGCAACGAACCCATTCTCAAAGAACTCTCCTTTATGGGTTTCAATTCTTCGACTATCTCCTTCCTGCTTTGCTCTTGACCCTCTGTCACAGGTTTAAATATTTTTGTGGCTTCGCGTGTGAGTTCCATCTCACCGAGACGTCTGCTCCTATCAGCTGCCTGAATCGCCTTCTTAGCACTTAAATACTCGGCTAAAATTCGATCTCGGCGTCTAGGATCCATCTGGAAAAACGTCATCTTTCGTTTTAATTGTTTTTATTTATTTTTCAAAATTAAATGTTTAATTATATTTTTTTTTATATTTTATGTTTTAAGTATTAAAATCTCTTTCCGTCTTAATATAATATCTGAAAAATATTTACATCTCAAACTCGCTGTGTTAATTGAAGTTAAAAAAAAATACGTTTTAAACAGTACATGACAAACCGGTTTCTGATGTAACGCATTTTGACAGTAGTATTTAATTTTTTGTCAAAAGATCATCATTCATTCACACATCAATTCATCGAGTGTCGAATTAAGAGAAAATCCTTTTTTTGATGACTGTTAGACAGTTTCAACACACAATGGAAAACTGATTTTAACAAATCTCTCTCCGATTGCTATCGTGAATATATTAAAAATTTTACCACTCGAAACCTAACTGAGCGAAAAATGCATTTTAAACATTCCGATAAGTGTTTCTTGACTTTATTCAAGGAACGCTTAACAGTCAACCTCATTTCTCATAGTGGAGGAATTCTCCAAAAAAACCCAAAACTCAATTTTTATCCATCCCATCACCAGAAAACATCAATGTCTATATTACAGGCTATATATTCACAATCGACTCTGTTTGAACAAAACATCTCAATTACGATAACGTGTGTTAGTTGCTTACTTCAGGAAAGACGTGACTGGGTTTGCAAATTTCCAAACACACAGACACTCTTCGTTCAGATTGAGTTTTAATTACGAGATTTGATCGCTCGATCAGCTGAGTGGTTTTTTTTTGAGAATTTTCTCATAGTGGAGGATTTCTCAAAAAAAAAACCCAAAACTCAATTTTTATCCATCCCATCACCAGAAAACATCAATGTCTATAATACAGACTATATATTCACAATCGACACTTTTTGAACAAAAAAACCCCACCACCTCAAAAACGAGGGAGAGTTTCTGGACCATCTGTACCAACGCAATTGCCGGTTCTGGACCGCTGGTCTTGAACTGCAATTGTTGTTTTTTGATGATCACCCAAAATCTTTTGCCTTCGCTCGCGTTTGCCGACGATGGATCGGTGGGTCTGATCTGCGATGCGAACGTAGACCAAAAATCACATACACGATACAACTGAAGATGTACAACACACGCACACGATGCGTTCACCACGAGTGTTTGAACGCTAAAAGCACGATCTAGGAGTCACTGAATGTACATGAGGGGTTCAAGACCACTGTACAGTTTTTGTGAACAAGCGTGTGATTTAACACCGAATTCCACGTTGGTGAACGCATCGTGTGCGTATGTTGTACACGTACATGTACAAGTGGTCGTGAATCGGCATTTTATACCTACTACTCCCAAAATTATGTTCGGTACTATCAAATCCAAACAAACCTCCTGCAAACAGCTCTGGGGCTTTCTAGCAACTTTCTCTTATTTTTACCTTTAAAGATGACACTACATCCCCAGAGTTCCAAAGTGTTCTATGTGCCAGGAGGAATATGGAACACCTTGAAACTCAGGGGTGGGGGGGGGCGACTAGGTGAGTTTAGGATGCATTTGTGCTGTCAATACGTGTCACATATCAATTTAATATAACATTTGGTTTTATTTTTCAGTTTTGCAATAGGGAAACAGTAAATAAAAGTTAGTGTGTCGCCTCAGAATCGGCAACTGCCACAGCATCTTCACCGTCAGAATCAACAGCTACTACCACAGAACCAACACCATCCACGTCAACTGCAGTGGTGTTGTCTCCAACAACACTCAAACGATATAAGGACAAATGTGTTAAGGCCCCAGAGGCATCGATGGCAGCAGTCAACAACTGCAGGATATGTGGGGTAACCCATGGGTCAGAAGGTGATGACGGCACATGGGTAGGGTGTGATGTCAAAAACTGTGATTATTGGCTTCACACAGAGTGTCAAGGATATATGAACTTGACAAATAAAATTTTAAAGAATTTGGATTTTCTCTGTCCCATCCATAAGATGAGACAGAGTGAGAAGACTGATTCTGGAAAAAAAAATTAAAAAGAGAAAGAGATAGAAAAGTGTGTTTTTCATTTTTAAAAGTGCTTTTTAATTCGATAAAAAGGACATTGCTAATTATACCTGTTCCAGTCTGTCTATATTCCTGCAGATACGTAGTCATCTCCTTTCTGTTGGTATACCTGGTGGTATCCACATTTTGATCTTTTTATTTTTTGATTCTAAAATGAAATCGCCACCCTCTCCTTGACCTGGTTGGCCAGTTGGTGAAAATGCCACATGGTGTTCGAAAAAATCTTTTATTGGAGGAGGAAGCTGAACAAATTGGGCTATATCCCTTAAATGCACTTCTCTATATATTGGCATATTGATCCCATATGATAGGAGAGCTAACTTGGATTTTGAAGCGTTAACAATATCAAAATTATTCCTCCTGACTCCTGCTCTAAAAAGATGAAGAGCAAATACGTGTGTAAAAATAATCTCAAACATGAAGATAAAATTGGGGTTTTTGACAGATTGGATCCATGAATAAAATCCTTCCTCTGAAGGGGAGTTACCTTTGGATAATGTGTATTTACAATAAGGTGCTAAGAGCTCATCAGCTGTACCAAATAAAAGAATTTGTATGATTTGCCACTGACATGAAGATAATGCTTTTTGTGATTTGAACCCTAACATGATTGCGGGATCTTTTAACCCTTTACCTAACATGAAAAGCAGACGACACTTGCAAAAAAAAAATTCTTGAATAACTATGTTTTTTCATTTTTTGTCTCAAAAACATAGGTTATGACCCCTCATTGGAACGAGCTCGACGAGCTCGTTCCAATGAGGGGTCATAACCTATGTTTTTGAGACAAAAAATGAAAAAAATAATTAAAATTAATAGGCGATTTTTGAGAATAGCGCTGGCCGGTTTTGGCCGTTACGTTGGGTAAAGGGTTAAAAGTACATTCCACAGGATTTTAAAAATACATTTAACATAATTAATTTCATAATGACCTAACCCTGGTATGAGAAGTATATTTGCAAAAGTTCGTTCATCTGTTGATGTCACGTGATTTGTGATATTATGTTCGTTGGATTGATGTGTTGAAAATGATTCTGGTGATAAGAAATGTGATGAACATGATTTGCATGTAAATGAATTTTCTAACAGCCTGCAACCTAGTGTAAATGGAAGCCCATCACAACCAATCATTGACCACGATCTGTTGGTTTTTGAGATGGTGTCTGTTAATAAATTGAAGAAAACTGTTTGCACAGATGAATATGAACAGGGGTTCAACATGTATGGGTCGCCAATATAAACTTGGGGTAATGAAGGTGGATGTTTGTTTTCAACAAATGAATATGGGTCAATGTGTGCATATGCATTCTGTTTGAAGGAAGGATGTGATGAGTTGTCAAATGAAACTTCTGTGATGTTCGGTGAAGGCATGACTGTCTCTGGATGGGGGACTTTGTCTGTATTCACGCTGGCCATAGCATGTTCAGTCTCTAAGATTTTTAATAACACTCTGCAGTCCATTTTTCAGAAACCTTGACCTTTCAGTTCTAAAAACATTTGTGTATTCATGTAATAGGTAAAATAAATTAACAAAAATGGTTCCATTGACCTGATGTTGGGTTGATACCAGTGTGTGGGTGAAAGTGATTCATCTATTTGAATGTTACTATGTACATTTGGAATGATATGACTGATTGTAGTGATGACACTTAAAATTACCTTTTGAGTCAACATTTACACGCCATCTTTTGGCTAAGATCTGATTATTATCACAAAATGTCAAAATATCACTTTGCTTCGGACACTCTAAACGTGTTAATGAATGACCGTTGATCCATGATAAAATGCCAGAATATGAACCAGATGGATGAATGGAACCGTTCATTTGACATACATTTTTTGATGCAGTGATGAAATATGAAATTAAATTAACAGCGAACGAGAATGGGCCAATGAAATTGAGATTTCTACAGTGGTATATCTCTTCCAATGACAAACAAAGAATTCAGTTTCTTCACAGATGTATCTGCACTTTGAAGATTTGATACACCACGTAGAAATGCAATGAGTATGGGATTTCTATCACAGAGCCAGGAGGAAGGTTTAAATGATTTCAAAAATGAGTCATGTTTATATGCCAAAGAAATATTCACCAAATCTCCATACATATCGATAGACTGGGACTCCCCTATCGCGGCAGCGCGTTCAATACATTTTTCTTTTTCTTTTGAAATTGTTTTGTTTTTTACGGCCCGTATTACTTTATCAATGTCACTATCATTGTCTTTAACACGGGACGTGGAAGTACATTTTGTGGTTTTGTCAAGAAAATTACTGTCAGCATAATTTGCACAGGCCGTACACAGATATGTTGTTCTCTCTTTGATCAGGGAGTTTTCAATTAAAGCACGGATGATATTTTTTCGGAATTTCTTTGAACTTATTTTATAAACATTAAATGTTGCGCCCTCTGAAAATTGTTCATGGTCTTTGCAGCCACACCTGGAAGACATTGTTACTTAATCACAGGTTTGCTTATTTATGCTAAGTCAGAATGAAAGAAATGGAGGAAATCACATGAACTTATTTACATCACAGAAAAATTTTCGTAGTTATATATTATATGGTAAAAAAAACAAACAATAGTTTCACAATCACTTCACAGAAATCCTCTTGGAAATGGTGTGGGTAATATTCTCTGGGAAATCGATGGTTTATATAACCTCCTCTGAAACAAAGTACTCGATTAACATCTTTTTGCTTTTCCCGTGCACTTCAAGCATCGAGAATATTGGTAACACGGGAAATAAACGTTGTATCTGTGTTTGTGGATAAATTACCTTTCCGTACTCGATGTGATTTTTGCAATTGCACGGGTGTCGTCGATAAGTTTTCGAGATTAAACCTACCTACGCTGTATATCGCGCACGCGCACGAATGTTTTCCTGTTCTGCAGATCACGGTGAAAAGAAATGTGTGATTTTCAAATACAAATTACGTTTAAAACATAATTTAATAAGCACTGAAAGTACGAGAATAATCGAAATATAGGGAAAATGTACATCAAAATATTCGATTTACCCAAGTTTGCAACAGTGAATTTTTATTTTTTTTTGTCTGGAATACTCGAGAGGTTCAGTGCGATCAAAATGTTGTTTTCGTTTTGATGCGACTTTTTGCGAATCGAACGTACAATCCCCAAAACCTGTTTTCGATGTGAAAACCATAGTTCGATCGAACTATTTTAGTCAGAACTAACTATAATAGTTCGATTTTAAGTTGTGCCCGACTGTTTAAATATCACGTTTGTAATCGTCCGAAAATAAAGTCCTAAAATAATTCTAAACAAAATGATTCAGGTAATTGTATTAAAGCCGATCTTAAGCAGTGGCGGCGCCACCAATTTTTTTGTGGGGGGGGGGGGGGGGGGGCAACTAGGGGGGCAGACTCGCATGAAGGGGGGCAAATACGTAAAGGATCATATCATTACTTTGTTATGAGGTAGTCCAAACTTGGACCCAAAGTCCGTAATATACTTTTTTGGTTTGGTACGTCCAGTGGACGTACCAAACCAAAAAATTATATTACGGACTTTGGGTCCAAGTTTCGACTAAATGTAATGGTAATTAGCGGTCCTCCTTTCAACAAATCCTGGATCCGCGTCTGGTGGGTCTGTGCGTGAGAGAGAGAGAGAGAGAGAGAGAGAGAGAGAGAGACTCATAATGCCCGTCTGTCATAATGCGAAATCCATGAATTTTTTTTAGACAAGGGATATGGATAGACATGCCTTTGTTGGCTCATAACTTAATTATAACTTATAAGTATCTGCATCCGAGTCTTTAAATCTCTACTGCCTGGATGTGTTCATCAGCTAGCCTGAGGCTTTGGGCTAAGTGTGTATGGGAAATTATTGGGAATAAAAAAAGAGAGGGGTGTGTGTGTGTGAGAGAGAGAGAGTGACTGAATGTGTTTGTGTGTGAGGGTGGATGGAAATGCATGCGAGATGGTTGGGGGGGGGGCAACTGGGGGGGGGGGGGGCAAAGCCTTCGTTGGGGGGGGGGGGGGGGGGGCAAATGCCCCCCCCCCCCCTCCCGTAGCGCCGCCACTGATCTTAAGTGAATATACTGTCAATAAACGTGTCCCAAAATTGTTCATGGGTCGCGGCCATTTACGGAGACCTTATATTGTCAACACTGATGTAGTTACAATATCATCTCATTGTCCTCGCACATCGTTGTAATAATACGAACATATTAATGTCAATAAATGCGTCCTGAAACTAGAGAAACAGAATTTACTGCATCCAGTAAATTCAAGTCTGTGCGAAAAGGGTTAAAGTATCAGGAATAAACTCTACAGAAAGAGAATTTATGGAGGCTTATCTTCTGGTGTAAAATATTTTTTAACAAATCAGAAATGGGTTTTTCGTTAACAGTATTTACAGATATTCATACAGGAATCAGAACAATTTTTATAAGAAACCAGAAAAGGCATATATGTGACCAGCATTTAAAGGGTTCGATACACGAATCAGAAATGGACAATTTTGGCTCTGCCCACGAATTTGAGTGATGAGATACATTAAGATGTAAATGCATTTCCCAGTCTTTCTGAATAATATGCACTTGATGACCTCATTCAGGTGGACCATATATTGAATCTCCAGCAATGTTTAACTCAGTCGGTGTAGTCCCATGTCCACATCTACATTGAAGAATGAGCGCAACCCACTTTGAAATAATAGCTCCACCAACTTCAGATCTGTCATCTGACATTCAGATCGAACGGGTGAAAAAAGCACAGATGAGTGCAAACTGGTTATTGTTAACCAGCATGCCAAAATGCATAGAGAAAGGACGGTCCGTATTTGAGTTGTCGCGCTGACAAAGGGTGCATAGACTCTATGTCGGAGATATTGTCATAAAAACCTTAAAAAACCCCAAGAGCTCATTTGAAAGCCTGCTCTTAAAATAGCATCTAGTGACCTAAACAAGGCAAACATAAAACTAGAACTTCTCTAATAAATTAATTTTAAACAGTCATAGAACTAACACAGTTAACAGAACATTCAACTATGTCAGTATTGCATCTTTTACCGGCATCCTGACAGTATTGTGATAGGTTTAAGTAACAAATCTCCAGTGTAGTTTTACAATTACATGTACACTGGAATTCTTCATTATCAAGTTGTTTGTTTTTATATTAACGTGGTTTGGGAATTAATTCTGTACAATGAGATTAAATAAATAGGTCATGTTATTGTATGTGACAGTCACAGCTTTCTCCCCACTGCTTTTTGTGAAATTCTTTCATGGAGAAAATATTCATACAGGAATCAGAACATTTTTTCTAAGAAACCCGAAAAGGCATATATGTGCACACCATATATAGGGTTCGATCAAGGAATCAGAAATGGACATTACTGCCGCTACCATTTATTTGAATGATGAGATACATGTATAATCTTCAGAACTGCATTAATTGGTATAAAATGAAATTCCCAATAGGAAGAAAAAGTATGCATTTAATGACCTCTCTTGACCGCATAGAGGTGGACCACATTTTGAACCTCCAGCAAGTTTCAACTCATTTGGTGTAGGTACCATTACTATAGGTCATACTAAACCTGAAGTATGAGCACAAACTACTTTATAAATATTGGCTCCACCAACTCCGGATCTGCCATATTTGTAGTTGATGGCAAATGTCCATATTAGCAAGGCAATGATGAAGTGCATGCATGGTACCTCTGGAAAATATATTGCAAGTAAAAAGGTTCAGTAATTTTGGAATGTAGACGTTGAAAGGCCTTGAAGACCCCCAAGAGCCTGTCTGAAGACTTATTGGCATTGTCAAAATACCGAGGTCCCATCTATATCCATGTGTGTTTAGAACAACACTGTGAAAATGGAAATGGTTTTCATTATTCTCAATGATTTTTTCGAAGAGAGGTGCACCATCGAAGTGCAGTACGCTTTAGTACACAGCGCCACCGTGCCCCCATATTAAGATTTTCAGAGGATTAAAATATTCGCTTTAAATATTCCATTTTAATCCTTTAACCCTTTACCCAGATGGTAGAGGTGCAGGCTGCAAGACGAGAGGTCCTCGGTTCGAATCCCACCTGCGGCAACCGCGTTGTGTCCTTGGGCAAGACACTTCACCCCCATTGCCCACGTGGGGGCACGGTGACGATGTGTACTAAGGCGTACTGTACGTCGATGGTGCACCTGTCTTCAACCAATGCTAACCCTGCTTGTGTGGAGTTGGTATGTTGGGGAGCTGACAGTTGCTCGCCGTTGCTCGGTGGTTCTCTCCGGGTACTCCGGCTTCCTCCACCCGTAAAACTGTCACGGTCATGGTTAGCCATTGTGCAGAAATATGTGACCTTAAAACACCAATAAAAATAAAAAAAAACCTTTACCCAACGAATCGGCCGCATCCGCCCGCGTAATATGCAAATTGAGAAGTTGAAAAAATATTAGTTCCAACGAGGGGTCCTATGATATGGTTTTGTTGAAATTGTTTGGAAAATTTGAAAAAAATGATATTTGAAATAATAAATTTTGCTATCGTCTCCGTTGGGTAAAGGGTTAAATGGGGGCGCTGTGGCTGAGTTGGCAGAGGTGCAGGCTGCAAGTCGAGCGGTCCTCACTCTGTCCTTGGGCAAGACACTTCACCCATTGCCCACGTGGGTGCATGGTGGCGATGTGTACTAAAGCGTACTGCACATCGATGGTGCACCTGTATTCAACCAATGCTAACCCTGCTTGTGTGGAGTTAGTATGTGGGGAATCTGATAGTTGCTCGCTGTTGCCCGGAGGTTCTCCCCAGGTACTCTGGCTTTCTCCGCCCGTAAAACTGTCCTGGTCATGGTAAACCACTGTGCAGAAATATGTGACATTAAACACCAATAAATAAATAATCCTTTAAAAAATGAGCTCATTCCAATGAAGGGTCATAAGCTATGTTTTTCAAGCAAAAATGAAAAAGTAATTAAAACTGAATAGACATTTCTGTGTATAAAGCTGACCGGTTTTTGCCGTTATGTTGGCTAAAGGGTTAAGAATCCCTTAGTTTGGAAAGCACACTGAAAAGGTGTCCCATTCCACATAGAATTAAATGTTTCAGAAAAGAGAGTGAAAAACATTCTGTAGCCATGAGTTATATTAAAGATATTTTTTTACTCACATCGAAGTATAAAGAGGGTTAAAATCTGACCATTCAAATATTCCATTTTATTACTTTGTAACTGCGATAGGTGTTTCGAGAAAGCCACACACCACTCCATCCCAAAACCTCTCAATCTTGAGTTATGATTGAGAATAAATAGATTTTTTTAAAAAGATGCTTTAAAAAGTGAAGGTTTCTCTCTCTCTTCAATGACTGAGACTGAAGTTTTGTAACATGATGCAACATAAATATACAGTGCTGTTCAATGTAACAAAGAATTCTATCTCAGCTTTCTCTGGAGATTTCTGTTTTAGATAATGGTTACTGCTTCAGCTAACTCATTTCCCAGTAAATGCTGTAAACATATTTTTAATATCTAGAGCCCGAAGGCCCCACATGCCTCCAAATCATAGATGACCAAGTACCAATGGCAGGCACTCTATCAGTATACCAAAAACATTGAGATAGGATTGATTGTATTTGGGTTATCATGTTGACAAACAGTGCATAGAAGACATTCTATGAATGTTATTAATTTATTGGGGTTCAACGACACTTCAACAGCTAGGCCCGCCTCGTGTCGTACAGTTTTTACGGATGGAGGAAACCAGAGAACACAGAGAACCACCAAACAACAACAAGAAGCAACTGTCTGGATCCCCAACATGCTAACTCCACACAAGCAGGGTTAGTGCAATTGTATCATCGGCATGCAGTATGTCTTAGTACACAACATAACTATGCCATTATGTGGGCAATGGGGGTGAAGTGTTTTTGCCCAAAGACACAAGACAGTTGCCGCAGATAGGATTCGAACTGAGAACCTCTCGGCTTGCAGCCTGCACCTCTAACTGCTTAGCCACCGTGACCCTCTATGAATGTAATGGGAATACTTTAGAGGCTTATTTTGGGGATAAAATAGTTTTAAAGAAATAAAAAATAGGTTTTCAATGACAGTATTTATAGATATTCATTCAAAAATCAGTTATTTTTTTCCAAGAAACCAGATAAGGTATATATCTTCACAGTATTCAAAGGGACCAATCAAGGGAATGCACAAGAAGGTTCAAAAATATGATTTCCAGCAATTCTGGTAATAGCCCTCGTGACTCCTGTTCGACCTTGGCCCAAATTTTGAATCTCCATCGAGTGTCGACTCGTTTGGTATTGGTCCCAGGTCCATACATGATACCATGCTTGAAATATGAGCATGACCCACTTTCCCAAATTTTGGCCACACCAACTTTTTACGTAAAAATGGATGCATGGACTTCAGGAATGCTTTAGAGAGTCAAAAAATGTGATTTCCAGCAATTCTGAAAAAAAGCACTCAATGACCACAAGTGTCCTCCGTAACCTTGACCCACATTTTTGAACCTCCATCAAGTGTCAACTTATTTAGTGTTGGCTCCAGGTGCATGCATCACACCATGCTTGAGATATGAGCGTGACCCATCTTAAAAATTTTTCGCCACGCCCACTTTTTTACGTCAAAATGCATGTGTGTATGTCAGGAATGCTTTAGGGTGTCAAAAAATGTGATTTCTAGCAATTATGAAAAAGCACTTAATGACCCCTAGGTGACCTCCGTGACCTTGACCCATATTTTGAATTTCCATCGAGTGTCGACTCATTTGGTGTTGGTCCCAGGTCCATACGTCATACCATGCTTGAGATATGAGTGTGACCCACATTCAAAAATTTTGGCAACGCCCACTTTTTTTTACGTCAAAATGCATGTGTGTATGTCAGGAATGCTTTAGGGGGTCAAAAATGTGATTTCTAGCAATTATGAAAAAGCACTTAATGACCCCTAGGTGACCTCCGTGACCTTGACCCATATTTTGAATCTCCATCGAGTGTCAACTCATTTGGTGTTGGTCCCAGGTCCATACGTCATACCATGCTTGAGTTATGAGCATGACCCACTTTAAAAAATTTTGGCCACGCCCACTTTTTTTACGTCAAAATGCATGTGTGCATGTCAGGAATGTTATAGGGGGTCAAAAAATGTGATTTCTATCAATTATGAAAAATGCACTTGATGACCCCTAGGTGACCTCCGTGACCTTGACCCATATTTTGAATCTACACCGAGTGTCGACTCATTTGGTGTTGGTCCCAGGTCCATACGTCATACCATGCTTGAGATATGAGCGTGACCCACTTTCAAAAATTTTGGCCACGCCCACTTTTTTTACGTCAAAATGAATGTGTGTATGTCAGGAATGCTTTAGGGGGTCAAAAATGTGATTTCTAGCAATTATGAAAAATGCACTTAATGACCCCCTAGGTGACCTCCGTGACCTTGACCCATATTTTGAATCTCCACTGAGTGTCGACTCATTTGGTGTTGGTCCCAAGTCCATACGTCATACCATGCTTGAGGTATGAGCGTGACCCACTTTCAAAAATTTTGGCCACGCCCACTTTTTTTAAGTCAAAATGCATGTGTGTATGTCAGGAATGCTTTAGGGGGTCAAAAAATGTGATTTCTAGCAATTATGAAAAATGCACTTAATGACGCCTAGGTGACCTCCGTGACCTTGACCCATATTTTGAATCTCCATCGAGTGTCGACACAATTGGTGTTGGTCCCAGTTCCATATGTCATACCATGCTTGAGATATGAGCGTGACCCACTTTCAAAAATGTTGGCCACGCCCACTTTTTTTTACGTCAAAATGCATGTGTGTATGTCATGAATGCTTTAGGGGGTCAAAAAATGTGATTTCTAGCAATTATGAAAAATGCACTTTCTAGCAATTATGAAAAATGCACTTAATGACCCCCAGGTGACCTCCGTGACCTTGACCCATATTTTGAATCTCCATCGAGTGTCGACTCATTTGGTGTTGGTCCCAGGTCCATACGTTATACCATGCTTGAGATATGAGCGTGACCCACTTTCAAAAATTTTGGCCACGCCCACTTTTTTTTACGTCAAAATGCATGTGTGTATGTCAGGAATGCTTTAGGGGGGGGTCAAAAAATGTGATTTCTAGCAATTATGAAAAATGCACTTAATGACCCCTAGGTGACCTCCGTGACCTTGACCCATATTTTGAATCTCCATCGAGTGTCGACTCATTTGGTGTTGGTCCCAGGTCCATACGTCATACCATGCTTGAGATATGAGCGTGACCCACTTTCAAAAATTTTGGCCACGCCCACTTTTTTTACGTCAAAATGTATGTGTGTATGTCAGGAATGCTTTAGGGGGTCAAAAAATGTGATTTCTAGCAATTATGAAAAATGCACTTAATGACCCCTAGGTGACCTCCGTAACCTTGACCCATATTTTGAATCTGCATCGAGTGTCGACTCATTTGGTGTTGGTCCCAGGTCCATACGTCATACTATGCTTGAGATATGAGCATGACCCACTTTCAAAAATTTTGGCCACGCCCACTTTTTTACGTCAAAATGCATGTGTGTATGTCAGGAATGCTTTAGCGGGTCAAAAAATGTGATTTCTAGCAATTATGAAAAATGCACTTAATGACCCCTAGGGGACCTCCGTGACCTTGACCCATATTTTGAATCTCCATCGAGTGTCGACTCATTTGGTGTTGGTCCCAGGTCCATATGTCATACCATGCTTGAGATATGGGCGTGACCCACTTTCAAAAATTTTGGCCACGCCCACTTTTTTACGTCAAAATGCATGTGTGTACGTCAGGAATACTTTAGGGGGTCAAAAAATGTGATTTCCAGCAATTCTGAAAAATGCACTCAATGACCCCTAGATGACCTCCGTGACCTTGACCCATATTTTGAACCTCCGTCGAATGTCGACTCATTTGTTGTTGGTCCCAGGTCTGTAGGTCATACTACGCCTGAGATATGGGCGTGACCCACTTTCAAAACACCCCTACAGACACCCCTGATACCCCAGGAATCTGAAAAACATAGGTGGCCGAGAACTTGTGGCTGTCTATCAGCATGCCAAAAATCAACGAGATAGGGCAATTCGTTTTCGAGTTATCTTACGGACAAAAAAATGATGAGAAGACAGAAGACAGGAGAAGAAAAAGAAGAAGAAGAAGAAGAAGAAGAAGAAGAAGAAGAAGAAGAAAAAAAAGAAAAAAAAGAAAAAAAAAGAAAAAGAAACCGTGCAAAAACAATAGTCTGTGTGTTTCACACAGACTAATTATGTAAACTATTCACTCATCACTACCCTTAAGGGCCGATATAAGTAATGAAATTTCGTTTATTTTGAAAATTGTCACCTCCGATATTCCTTCAATTCAAATTAAATATACACAAAATGTGCATCAAAATGAAGGTTGGGATGTATAGAACACGAAACACACGTGTAATCAACTCATAGAGTCGACAGTAGGCACCACTGGTTCCTGGAAGTCTGCTGCCGTATTCGCATCAGAACTGATAATTTAATAATATTTCACGAAAACAGCTTGTGGCCAAATGTGCTTTACATATCCAAGAACAAAGCTAGAGGATCAAAATTCTTCAAAACACGGCGGCAGGGCTGCATTGGGGAAAATTCCATCGCCTTTGCTTTTGTTTACGTATGGGTATACTTTCGATTTCCGGCCGACGTCATCGGACGGAAAAAACATGTAAAAAAAACGCCGTCTAAAATCAAATAATGGAAAAGATCGCCTTCATACAGTATACTGTTATTAGATGGAGATTGCACAGTTGCCATATTCAATGCAAGATATCGTGATACCTGATGAAATTTCTTAGAATTTCGATTTTGTTTTTTGATGGAAATTCGTGGTAACGAGTGATTTGCGCATGTCTGTCGAGCATGGAAACCATCTTCAATAAAAAATGCAGACAGTGTTGTCCTTTTCCAAAATGCAGACCTATCGCTATATTCGAAAGTGTTTTGAATGCCTAGCTTTGTTCTTGGATATATGAAGCACATTTGGCCACAAGTTGTTCTGATGAAATATTATTTTATTATCAGTTCTGGTGCGAATACGGTAGCAGACTTCCAGGAACCAGTGGTGCCTACAGTCGACTCTACGAGTTGATTACATATGTGTTTCGTGTTCTATACATCCCAACCTTCATTTTGATGTATAATTTGTATATATTTAATCCGAATTTAAGGAATATGAGAGGTGAGAATTTCAAAATAAACAAAATTTCATTACTTATATAGGCCCTTAACGTAGGCGTTAAATTGTAAATACTAAAGTAATTACAGCATCACTTCTCCGCCTTCACACATCGTTGTAATAGCTTGATAATATCAATCTTACGCTTGACCGTTACCACGCACAGCTATGTATTAAATATCGCTTCCAGTACACTGGATAAACTCAAACACAGCAAGCTCGAATCATCACAACAATCATCTATAACTTGGAATTTCCACCCCTTCAGACTCTATTATCTGTTTTCGTTGAACCACGACACAACATACTATGCCACAAGTAAACATCATTACACCAATCCACACCCCTGGAATATACAAACATATTCCACTTGTACTAACGAAACTGTTCACCAACCAAAGAACCGATCTACGCCCACCAGGTATGATTTCAAACAAAATACGGAAAATAAACGTACCTGAGTGATTACCACAACCACCATTATGCCATTTTATGTCCCGTATTGACAAATTTAGCATCACCTGTCATTCTCCCACTTTTGGCATTACATTTTACAATTTGAATCCCTTCCTGGCTTTCACCTTACACACTTCATGCAAAACGAGTAACCATCCGAGCAATACTCTACTTTTTATCCACTTACTGATTACATTGTTACCCGATTTCCCGACTGTACCTGTGAGACACGAGACGCACTATCTGCTAATTACGTTGTTATTCTTGACATAATACCTTTCCAGTACACTTCGCACAACGCCTCTACACCATTAACAACCTACTAGTTCGTTACAACCTGTGATAACCAAGTTTGAGTTACTTTCTATTTGTTTTTGAAAATCTGTGCTTCGGCACAGGCCATTTCGGAAAATGCTTTAGTTAAAACATGAAATCTCCTGGTCTGATAGTAAAATCAAGACATTAAGGCTGAGAAGCAATTAACCTCTCAGTCTTTGTCCCATCTCTTGTTATTCGTGCTTCCACCAAAATGCTCACTAGTTATGAATAAACCAAGAACGCCTTACGGTCAAGGGATATATCATTGTAAAGCTTATTGTCGCGATTTCCACTTGACATTGGGTATTCGGGAATGCACCAAGCGGTTCAAATTTGAGACGAATACAAAGAGGGGAGGCTGCTTTCTTTTGAAAAAAGGAGCTGGATACCTTGTTATATTCAAATATCTCTTAACCCTGTGTCAGTCGACGGTCGCTTCGAACTGTCTGTTTCTGTCTCTCTGGTGCGTGTATCTCTCGTTCTATCTCTCTCTCTAGAGAGAGAGATAGAGAGAAAGAGGGAGAGAGATAGAGAGAGGGAGAGAGACAGGCAGACAGACAGATAGACAGACAGACATTGGGAGGGTCAGAGACGTAAAGTTATTGAGAAAGACATAGAAGCAGACAGAAAAGATGCGACTCAGCCGTGGTGACAGAGATAGGGTTAAGTGGGTGAAGAGGATCCATAAAAAATAGCTTGAGACGGGTACCTGTTTCGTTGATAGCTTTTTTAAAGAATACAGGACTACTGTGTCTGTGAAAAAGGAATATGTTAAAACTGTGATGATTTGCATATTATTCGCGGCAATAGGTATTGATTATTTAAATCATATTATCGTTATTATTGATAAGAAATAAATGCTGTGATTGGAAAGTTGATACCGCGTTACTAGTTTTCATCCCAGGCTTTCTTTTGATGTTTGATAGTGTTATAGCGCCACTACAGTCATAGCGCAACAACTTCCACGTGATCAAACGCCATGGACGGGAGGAGTTATCGCTTTAATTGACCTGACGCTATCTTGAAGGGGGGGGGGGGGGGTGAGTTGTGAAGTTTTTTTCTGACGTCCCAGCAATCCAACTGAATAGAGATCGGTAAGTGATATGATAGCTGCCGCCGCGAAGGGAGGGGTTCGGTACCACCCTCACCCCATGACGCTATACAGACCAAATAAAATACATGCTCTAATCAGTATATTGTATCAAACATCCCCGAAGAGAACGACGTATCTACTATCCTACCATAGGCATTTTGTGACAATGCAGATGCAACAACTGACCAATTTTCGCGCACTTCACTCAAATATGCCGTGTCAACAACAGTACTATTGGAGCGTATAAAGGCTACACGTATATATGGCATTTGGTTGTCTATTTCAGTTTGCTTGTAAATACAAAATGTCGAATTAATGCGAACACGAAGCAACAATTATGGACATTACCAGGGCACCTTATCAGGTGGATCGAAAGGAATATCGGGCACCTGGACAGTATGGATGAAGAGGCCCACACGATGAGGAACACGTCATCTGAGCGGCTAGATGCGTGCGGATGCGAGACGTGGTGCCTTCCCCTCTCGTAGGCTGATGTCCTGGATCTACCCGGAAAAGTTCATTCTTGGGGTGTCAAATGACGAGGTTTCTCGCCGCGAATTACTTGATAGGACCATAACAAATTTGTGGGTTTTCATATGTAGACGAAAGGTAGACAATATGTATAACTTACCAACACGCGCATGCATTCAAGTTGTTCCAGCGACGGACCCTTGATTAAGGGGCGCGGTGCCCGACCATCGTAGCGGGGGAGGAATTCGTCACATACAGGTGAATTGTGCACTTGGTGATACCTTCTTGAAATTTGGCACACTGTTAGTGTAGGCTATGAGGTTCTCAAAAACGATCGGCTACAAGTTGACACCGACCGGTGGCGACCAGTAGCGGCACAATCCAAAATGGCCGCCAGCGGCTGAAGGGAACCTCCTTTTCGACGGTCTACCGACTATACATCCGATTGTAAGGGCGCGAAAGTGAACTCTGATCCACGCACGTGTTGGAAACAGACGTGGGAGATGATGTAGAATAAAACGAGATTCTCTATACGGACGCATCAATTTCTTGGAACTTGAAAAGAGCGTTGTTTCTCCGGGATCAGCGTCATTCAGGCAAACCTGAATGACGCTGATCCCGGAGAAACAACGCTCTTTATGAAGCAGTCTCTTTGCCATACAATCTCTTGTTTGGCGTAATTCCGCAAGCAATTCTGATTTGTCTGTCGAAATTAATTCGAGAACGCGATTGTTCACAAAAATCATTCACAGAATGAGTGAGAATCCTCTTCGTGTACGGACTAGTACTGACTGGGAACGTTGTTGCTTTTGCCAGCAAGACAGTTCCAAGAAATTGATGCGTCCGTATAGAGAATCTCGTTTTCATGACGCCTATAAAGCTATTGAGGAAGACATAACGCGCTTCCTAGATAATGGCGTTGAGCTTCCATATAATTTGACCATTGATTGTTTGATGAGAGAGAGTGATGAGTGTATGTCGATGTCACTGTTGACGAATAAGGCAATATATCATAAGACATGCCGTGACAGTATTCGGACTCACATCGTACAGCGCGTGCTACACAAGCGAGAGCGAAATGAGGCAGTGGCATCCTGCTCCACGCTGAGTCCTAAAAGAACACGGACAAGTTTTGAATCTGGCTGTGACAGGAAACTGCCCCAGTGTGTTTATTGTCACAAACGCGAAGGTGACAGCAGTGAGCCTATTTGCAGATCAATGTCTGATAACAATAAACTCAAAATTATGGCAAAGGAAGCCGAGAACTGGGTTGTTTTTTCTCGGGTCAATGCAGCATTTGATTCCGCTGCTAGTGATCTTTACTATCACAAAACCTGTTATTGTAAGCTTGCCAATGAAGCACGAGCGGCTAAATCTAAAAAGTCGAAGAACGCCGAACATTCCGCGTCAGGCCTGCCCTATGACCCTCTCGTTATGGCAGAGCTCATAACATTTGTTGAACACAACGATTCCGCGATGAAGCTTGTCGATCTCAAGAATCTGTACAGTCGGAGGTTGAAGCAAGTCGGTTCTGATTGGCTTAGTGAAGAAATACATTCCACTCGATTCAAAGAACATTTGTTGCAGAAATTGGGCGATGGCTGGGACGCCTTCACACAGGGTAGAGATGTGTTTATTTCAAGTAGGTTTCGAGTTGGCTCCTTGTTGTCCGAATCTTTAACTCGTATAGTGTCTGAGGAAGAGGCAAAAAAGATAGTTGATGTGGGTCTTCTTCTGCGTAAACACATACTCATATCTCAAGCTCCTTTCACGGGATCATTTTCATCTTATTGCTTGAGCGAGCCTGTACCCAACTCACTCCTGACTCTTCTTAGAGTTCTACTTGAGGGCACATGTAGTATACAGAACTTAGGCGATGATGAGACTGTTAATGCCAAGACTCGAGTGGCTTGTACTATTTCACAGATGTTGATCAGCAATTCAGCGAAACGCTCCGAACATGCACAAAATGTTCACCAGAGACGTGACAGAGAAACTCCAATGCCTCTTTATGTGGGTTTGAAGTTGCATGCCCATGATCGTATGAAAAATCTTATCAGAGATTTTCATCAAATGGGACTCTCTGTCTCTTATGATCGCGTAATGGATGTTCGCAGGAGTTTCGCGAGAGCTGTTTCACTGCGGTTCAAGAACGAAGGTGTTGTAGTCCCAGCTAACTGCAAACGTAATGTTTTCTCGATAGGAACCACTGATAACATTGATGTATCTGGTAGATCTGATATGCATGGTACGTCCATCACACTCATTGGTCAACTGAGCAGGGACAATGTGGGTACTGATCCCCCACCACTGAGTTTAGATGTTCCAGAAGACACACAAATTGAACTCCCAGACGACTATGCATTTGTTCCTTTCGTTGAAGACTTTGGTGGGGACATCAGGCTTGAATCTCCAGATGAATGTAATGTACGGCCCAATGAATATGCAGATTTGAACGTGGGAGAGAATGACTGGTTGTCTCATGTGTCACAGATCAGCAATAAAGGGAAGGTTGATGGCAGCTGGCAGCTTGATGAAGTCCCTGTGACCTTTTCAGGCTTCTTTTCAAAACATGAAGATCAAGACAATGTCAAACCTCGTGCAGTTATTGGGGTATTCCCTGTTTTCAGTGAGCAGAAAGCGGACTCACTCAGTATGCAGAAGCATGCTATGTATGTGGTCAGGGAAGCTACTGCTTTCGTAAACCCCGGCCAGATACCTGTCATTGAAGGTGACTGTCCGTTGTATGCCAGGCAGAAAAAATGTCAATGGCTGTTCCCAGAGGAGATAGGTGAGGATCGAATGGTGTGTATGATTGGATTCCTGCATCTTGAAATGTGCACCCAAGAAGCTGGTGGTAAGCTTATGGGTGGTTCTGGTTGGGAGCGAATGTTTCACCTCGCAAAGATATTCACACCCGGTGTAGCATCATCCCTACTTGGTGGGAAACATGTCAAGAGGACGCGACAGGCATATCTTCTCACTCTAGCTTGGCTTGAGATCCTCAGAAAGAATGCTTATGAGATTTACTGTCAGCAGACTGGGCCCCATGAGTCATTTGAAATGTGGGAACAGAGGATTCTTTCACAATCTCCAACTGCGCGCTATTGGGGTGAAATCGTTCGGAACTTTCTCTTGACAAGCTGTCAATTCGTTCGGAACCAACGAATCGGTAACTGGCCTGGTACACTGTGTTCTATCGATGAGTTGTGCAGTTACTTTTTTGCCCTAGGACATACAAATTATTGTCGGTGGGTCCCCGTATTTCTGAGAGACATGTCTCAGCTACCCAGGCGGCATCCTTCAATCCACAACAAATTCATGGAAGGCCATTTTGTGGTCCAGCGTAGTGAGAGGAAGTTCAGTATGATGGGTTTAGATCAGAGCCAAGAACATAGTATCCAACTACTCAAAGAAGACAGTGGTCCAAAAGGTCTCTATGGCCAGGCTGAAGAGAAAGTCGTTATTGAGCTTTCAAGGTCAGAAGTTCTGCGTGTTATAGATGAGTATGAATATGCAAGTTTCCACACAACATCATCAGATAACACGGAACACCCGGAAAGTTCGGTATCAGAGCAGCAAAAATTTCTGAATCAATTGAAATCTCTCCTCGATCTGGTGAATCAGGGACTCATTATCAACCCTTATGATGAAACTAGTGGTCAGCTGGTGACATTAGATACTGGTGAATATATGGACCCCGAAGTTAGTAAGAGTTTACGGTCATTACCCGAAAGGGGCAAGCATTTATATTCCACTTTCTTGAAGGAAAGGCTTGTGGAATGCACCGTACCCCTGAATGATGTTATTCCCAAGGCAAATATATATACCTTCCTTAACCCACCCCCAGCCAACCTGGACAAAGGCCGAGACAAACTCATGTCAAGTAAAGCAACTGCCGCAATAGTTACCCAGATGTTCGTTTCACTGCAAGCCCGGCCTGATTCAAACATGGATGAGTTTTTCATGCACGAGAATGCACGTGATCCGCCAGCATTATCCGATAGAGGTAAGCTACGGAGTGGGACAAAATCTCAAATTCTCAATTGTTTACCAGCTATTCCTGCACAAGGGAAGAATTCAGCAGCTAGACAAGCTTCAGTTGTCATCTTGGATATGCCTGCTGTAGTCCATGTAATCAAACCACAGAAAGCGGATCTGTTTGGAGAATATGCTCGATTGCAATTATTGCCATACATCGAATCTCTGATTAACACGAACACCACAAGGGTTGATGCGATCTATGACTGTTACCCCGAAGGCAGTTTGAAGAATCAGACGCGAGCAAAACGCCTCGGTGAGACAGCAGTTAGGTTGATACGGGTGTCCGAGAACGTCCCTTTACCTAAAGGGAAGAATTGGCAGGCATTCTTGAAAGTTAGTGAGAATAAAGACGAATTTTTCAAGTTCCTGTCTGCTGAACTGCTGAAATTAACATCAACATCCGAGTACCAGTTGTTAACGACATCAGGAGAATATGTACTATGCAATAAGGATGTTAGCTTATGTGACATATCTCCATCGAACCACGAGGAAGCAGACACGCGCATGATGCTTCATCTCAACCATGCAGTCTCACAAGGTCACAAAATAGCTTTTCTTCGCACGGTTGATTCTGATGTCGTCATTCTGTCTTTGCACCATTTCGCAACATTCCGTGACCTTGGACTCAGTGAGCTGTGGATTGGGTTTGGAATTGGAAAGGCATATAAAGATATGCCAATTCATGAGATAGCTTCACAACTTGGACCTGATTACTGTAAGGCCCTGACTTTCTTCCACGCCTTCACAGGTTGTGATGTAACATCCAGCATGCTCGGCATTGGGAAGAAGACAGGATGGAATGCATGGATGAATTTTCCCGCATCAACTGAAATGATGATAGAATTGACTGAGAATCCGCAAGTCTTTTCAGAGGATTCCCCTCATATGCAGCATATCGAAAAACTCACCATACAGATGTACAGTAACAGTTGTGTCAGTACACGTGTCAATGATGCGAGACGGCATATGTTCACACATGGCCTTAAGTCTATGGAAAACATCCCGCCCACCAAAGCAGCTCTGTATCAACATGTAAAAAGGGTAATTCTTGTGTCATCTTTCATTTGGCATCGTGCTCTGCAGAAACACTTATGTGTGCCAGACCCATCACAGTACGGATGGGAGTGGAATCCACGTCTCAATATTCTGGTCCCATTTTGGACTCACCTAGGAGACGCAAGTGCTGCATGTGCACTGATGCTCCACTGTAGTTGTGCCAAGGCCTGCAAGGGCAATTGCAAATGCTTGAAAGCTGGATTAAGGTGCACACCTTTGTGTAAGTGTGAAGGTGGCTGTTGTAACAATATTGAGTAGTATACTGTCATGTTAGGACCAGTCATCTCCTATTCTGGTATTTTTTTTTCCATTTTCGGCCAGTTAACACATGTCATGTTTCTAGTTGAGTTGATTTTGCTAACAAATGTTCATCCCATGTGGCTTGCTACATTGTCCGGGGTATAGGAATACAGTTTTAGATTTCGGAAAATAGTCTGTTATTTACTGCACAAGACGGTGTTAATTCATGCATAGCATGATACAATATCCCCAACTATTTTGCCTCTGTACAACAGTTGATACCTTCGTTCACCCGTGTGTTCATCTATGGTATCCTTGTCTTTCTCTGGCCATAGGCCACATGTGACTAGTCAGTTCCTACTCCATAGCAAATCAACTTGGAAATCCTTCATCTTGTAGCGCACTCATGTCTCAATGAATCCATACCTGAGTTGATCTAATAAATCTAACGTAAGGTATCAAATTGCCATACCGGATCATATTTCGATAAGTTATTCGCTAAAACATTTCGACCACTCATCGACATCAAAGGTCATGTTTTGGCTCCCAGTGGTGGCTATATCTCTATATCCCTGGTAAAGTAGCATACCATGAGGGATGGGCATTAAGTGTCGGCAACATTAATCCTGACTTGGAACACACCACATCTTAACTGGCCGAAAATGAAGAATACTACTTGTAGTCAAAAAATATTCCTGTACCTCGAATGACTGCAAACATACACTCACCCCTTCTAGTCCCATTTTGCCAATGTTCTATACTGGCAAGATAACATTGTATAATTAACAACGGGAACTAATGCATCCCGAGTTCATTCCAGCACTGCCCTTGCTGGCAGACGTGTCGCTATGGTGTTGAGATTGAACCAGAACTCCTCTAGAAATTTGATAGTTTTATTTTCTTAGAAAATAAATCTATCGAAAATGCCGGAAGTTGAGAATAGACTGTCACTTTAATTGGATTATCAAATGTCCAAGTATCCCCACTGCTGCATACTATCGAGTACCCTTGTTCATGTGTTGACAGGAATCTCTCATACCATGTTCATTTGACCATTGCATTCCCGAGAAACATTCAACACTAATTTATCTACGGACGGACGATCATACTGACAGTCAGACACACAGACGCACACATCGACGGAAATTCTGATCCCATTATCCATTAATCTTCCCCCCAACTTGTTCCAAGGGCTTCACTCCATCATTCACATCAATTACAGCACATGTATGGTGTTAGGTTTGGAGCTTCAGTTGTGCGATCGGCGAAAATAGCTTTTTTTCGATCCGCTTGGCGGCCATTTTGGATTTCGCTGCTAGTGGTGGCTAGAGGATGGTGCCAACTTGTAGCCGATCGATTTTGAAATCTCTGATGCCTACCCTTACATCATGCCAAATTTCAGGAAGGTATCACCAAGTGCACAATTCTAGCGAATTCCTCCCCCGCTATCGCCTCCAAGAAGCCGGACAACGGGGTTACTACACCACTCACCCGCTCTCTCGACGAGACCGACTGTCACGCTATTTTGCAGTTCGTAACACCGATATGACCTCCTTAAATTCAATGAATCTTACTTTGGAAATGGACTTTTGTGAGTCCTTTTGGAATGGGTGAGTTATTTCCCTTCCATTGTGTGCTGGGCTGCTTGAAAATGCTCTCGTTCAAACTTGTCTCTTACTCAGCCCAGCTTGACCCTACTCCCGAGAGGTGCATAGCAAGATAATCGTCATCTATCGGTAGACACACCTCAGTACACTGAAGTCAAAGTGAAGCACGCGCAGATAAGGTCGATATGCAATAGTTACCAATCGAACTGGGGGTATTTCAGGATGTTCAGGAATTTGAACAAAGTGCATTATAAGTTACAAGACGTTTACTTGCCAGGGATGGCGTCATGTGAGGCGAAGTGAGATTAATATTAGGCGAGGCCATAGGCCGAGCCTAATATTGATCGTGGTGATCCTCTCATGACACCATACCTGGCAAGTAAACGCCCCGTAACGTATTTATCATGCCACCAAACGAATTAAATAATAAATTAAAAGATCCGAATCGTTTCATTTTGAAAATTTATCAGGAAACTGCCTTTTATTTGCACGAAAATAGGTGAAAACCAGAGGTGGGAAAATTAATTCGGAAACAAAATGGCACCCAGCAGAGGGAGTGTATGGGCTCATTCACGGTCACTGACAGTGTATAGACTCATAGCCGGTTAGCCGGTTCCACATTGAATAACCTGATATCGCATAGACCACCGATGCTATCAGAGCACGGTGCTTGGTCAAATTAAACAGGTGGCATGATAATGAGTGTTACAGCGCGGGACAGGTTGTTGACATTCATGAAATTTCGACAGCATGGTTGGTAACTAATTTACGCCTTGTTCTTTGTTCCATCAATAAAACGCACGGGCTCGAGTATAACCAGTGGACCATAGGTATTCTAAAGACCTTCACTTGAACACTTTGTCTGTCGATCTGTCTGGTATTTCAAGTTGCTCGCATACCCCGAAAAGACAATAGAGCCGGAACGTAAAAGAGCCGAAGCATCCTGGATGAATTCGATATTTTTACATGACAAAATCCCGAGAAGCAACAAAGTTTTTAACACTGCTGGCAATTTAAAAGGATTGGCAGATGTGGCGAAAGCTTCATAAAAGTGGATGGACACTTTCATTGATAACTGATAAGTGTGTGGGGTGGTGGTGTGAGGGAGTCACTAATAAATATATTGTACCTTTGAAACAGCTGTTGAAGTTCTTACCTCTTACTCCACGTTTTACAAGGCTATATAAGCTAATATGCAAACACTTTTTCCCAGAGCTCTGGTTAAAGGTAGGTCCTATTCTTCTACTTAACCATCTTCGAACCCGAAGGCTAGTCTTCGGGTTGGAAGAAGGTTGAAGTATAAGAACATGCCAAACCGACCGAAGGTGGAATTCATTTATCAAATGCATATACAGATTAGTTTGCAAATCTTGCTAATATCTTTAGAGTGTCTTACATATTTGCATGTCCTTATTTTTTAAACTCATTGCGTAATCGTACCGCATGTCTGTAGAAAGAGGTAGAGGGACAGGTGACGCCTCTGCCTCCTCCCCCCAATCTACTTCCGCCGGCTCCGAACAAGTTAGAAATGGGATAATTTGAGGTATTTTTTTAAATGTATTGATACTACGTCCCCGACCCGTAATATTGGTACGACTCCCAGTTTCCAACTACAGCACACAGAGAAAGAATCACCACTATAGCATACAGAGAAAGAATAGCAACTAAATCACCTGTGATATGGAGTTTTCACTAGAACCAAAATTCTTAAATCCAATGTAAAAGCTGAAGAAGCGCATGCAAAAATTAAGTCAGTGGACTATCGGGCAAAACCAGGATGGACATTAGGTGAAACCTCACAGGCATTTCTTAACTTACGTTATTATACAATGCACGCGTATTGTAGTTAATAATTATCGTTGGAATAGATAAACTGGAGAGCACTCCACAGAGAGCCTAGTCACGCCTCTAACTGCATATTCTGAATTTGGCAATCAAGTGACTGACCCCATGACCTCTGACCCATGAAGGTGAATAGTACGGAGGCCCCTCTATATAATATAATATTAGAACGTTCATTTTCATGTTCTATCGGTCGATAGTATCTGAGTTTGTGTGATTTCTGAAATAAAACCTGAAGCAGCGAAGTTTTATTTCAGAAATCACACAAACTCAGGTACTAACGACCGATAGAACATGAAAAGGAACGTTCTAATAATTTTATTATGCCGAACAAAATATGACTTTCATTGTTAAGCCTTAACTGCAACAAGCCATCAATCTTGTAACAACAATGTAGTCGAATCCCCAAACACGACGTCATTTCGAACGAATGACGTCTCTTCGAAAATGACTTGTCACAAGTGCCGTCACTTTGGGAGTTTCTATATCAACAAATGCCAATGTTTACAACTGCATCGTGCTGTTCATGTTATAATTCACTGTTAATGCTTGTGTGAAAAGTGGTTTAAATTAATGGAATATAAAGTCATGTTTCTCGGACGACAACAGTTGATAGAATTAAGCGGAGTGAAACAATTTATTTTGAACTTGAGGTGGAGGCCCAGTAAGGTCGAGGAGTACTAAACTTGTGGAAATATAATTGATTGAAGTCATAACTGAGATTCATATTCAGGATTCACTGAAGTGGTGAACAACACGTGAGTGAGTTTTTTAATATTTCTGATTCTTTTGAATTCATTGTTTGCAATTAAAATTGAAAACACACCCACTGAAGATGATATATTTGTTGGTAAGTTTGTGTCTACCGGCGTTGAAAAAAGTTAAACGGACACAGAGCCAGCGTTTGGTGTTGAGAAATTCCAATCGAGGCTGACCAATGGAAGTGGCGCTTACATTTTCTTCGTTCTCTTGTCTCCAGGGAAAAACGTTCCGATAGTACCCGTGTTTTGCCCCAAAACTTCAGTACTATGACTTTTAGAAGGTGTCAAATTAACCAATCACGGCTGATGTTACAAACTTGAGGCATAATAATATTAAAATAGGATGCCTTCAGTTGAAGCTTGTAAGACGCTAGAGCTAAAAATGTAGGCTATTTTATTGACATTTCTAAACTGTGTCTTGACGTTTGACTAGGATTTAATATACTCCCGCTTTTCTGTAGTTCCGGGAACGGGGATCCAATTACTCTCAGAACCAGGAAATGCCCCGGATAATATCAAACAAATTTACAGGAGTAACAAGACGCATTTATTTTCGTGAAATTGAATGCATTTTATTGCTATCTGAAAAGTTATTTTCCTAAGCGAAGTATGAAAATCCAACCCTCCTTCCAACGCGTCTTCGTTTTAAGAATCGCTAGTTTTATCACTAGTTCCTCTTGGCTTCAACTCCCTTTTCAACTCTTGAAGCTTCGTAGGGTCACAATTTCTGTATAACTATGTGGACGAGTGTCATTGTTTCCATTTTAAAAGGGAGTTGTTGCTTATATATTTCAGAAGCATCAGTCTAAACTATGATTACATGTTGACTGATTGAAACATGTGACTTGGGTTAGGCTGGTGAAGCATGTTGTCATAAACAGCTGTTCAGGTGTTTCATTAATCCGTCATTGCAGTGTGTTTTCGTATGCATATCTGACCATACTTTTTGGGAGCATTTAAACTTCTATAAACCCTGTGCTGGGAAAGTTTAATGGATATTAAAATACAATTTTAGATGGGTTTTATTTTTTTATTTCTCCTTATCTTCTACATAATATCATTCTTTGACAATTATAGATGCCACACAACTCATCAGTTGAAAACAAAATTTATACCATGCTCACCTATGCTACTACCTGTGAAAAGCCTGTATGTTAAAGTTTAGCTTTTAAACTCACTACAGGTGTAAAGCTACTCCTGCTGTTAAAACGTTTTCAATGGGAATTCCGTTACAAAAATTTAGGAACTTCATCCAACTTGACCTTTGACATGACCCAATTTACCGACTTCGATACATTCACACTTCGCATTCAAACATACGACGTTTTGCGAGACTATCTACTATGTGTAATGGTTTACTAAGTTTAAGTACCTACAATTAAATATTTAAAATAAAATTTAAGAATTGTTAATAATAATTTGACTGAAAAAGCAAGGTAAACTCGGTCAACTTTAACGATGTGTCTGTCAATCAACCATTCGCGTGCAGTCGGAAGAACTGCCCACTGGCGCAGATGTAAACAAAACAAACCCAAGTGTTTGCGATAGTAAGTATCTTTTTTCTCTATTTAAAGTCGATTATTTATTATGAATATGTTATAAATAAAACAAATCGGTACTAGGGTCGGTAATAAGATTCAAACCGCTCGCAGAATAAGGGTTTTAGCCACCCGGTAGAGCCTCGTGGTTAACACCCTTATCCTACTCGCGGTTTAAATCTGATTACCGGCCCCAGTACCTATTTAATCTATATATATTTAGTTCCAAAAACCTGTGTTCATATACTGAATCTAAACAATTTTTTCAGCCATTTGTGGTTATTATGTTACCATCATCTTAACCAATTACCCAACGTAATGACCCAAAGAGAGAAGCGCTATATATTCATAAAAAAACACCATTGAATTTTCATTATTTTTTCATTCTTTTGTCTCAAAACCATAGCTTATGACCCACCATTGGAACGCGAGCTCGTTCCAATGAGGGGTTATAAGCTATGTTTTGTTTGAAAAAATGAAAAATATGTAGTCATTCAAGAATTGTTTTTTGCAAATGAAATCTGCCTTCGATGTTAGATAAAGGGTTAATGCTTCATAACGAATGATAACACCTCCATCTACCAGTGCCTGGGCAGTGCTATATAATTTCAGTTATATGGGAGTCCAGCTATAAGTTTCTAAGAACCCTTAACATTGTTTCAAATTTAATGAAAGGAGAAACTGTTCAGAAAATAAATTAACCTGCGATTGCAGGAAAACTATTAACCTTCTACCCTAGTTGGGGTGTTGTCAGTTAGTATTAAAGGGCAGTTTAAACTTTGGTTGAATACCCATATAGAACCCATCCCCCGTCAAAAAGAAAAATAAACAAAAATAAAGTTGAGTTTATCCACTTTTTTCATGTCCATCCGCCCGTTGAACGCTGGGCACAATGCGAGCGATACGATCAATTCAAAAGGAATTAATTTTCGTCGCAATTCGCATATTCGATATAAATTATACAGAGAAGAAATATAGATTTTTGTGAATAAAAATGGTGGATTAAAGAGAAAAAAAGTACAGAGGATACCATCTGTTTGGTTTGATGAATGGTCAGCCTGCTGCACAGGAGTGCGAGGTTGAACTAACCCTTTGTACGTGCCACTTTCGACCTGTGCCCATGTGCGATATGAGTGGCGTGTAGTACCCCACAAGCACATCTTTTAGTAGTAGTGATGTATTTAGCAGCAATGGTGGCGGAATAAGCCAAGGCCGTGGATGTAAACGGTAATAGTGCTGGTAGCAGGAGTTAATAGTAGTAACGGTGAATTATTTTAGTACTGGGTTAAGAAGGTTGCTCGACGACAATAGTATTTCTGATTGTGGTCCCCAAACATTGGTCTCCACTGGTCCCCAAACAGTGAGGTCTTCTAGTTCCCAATTCTTCCGAATAGTCCCAAAGGACTGGTCGCCATTAGTCTTCACAAGTATGGTCTCTCGTGGTCTCTGTGCGCATGTGATGCATGTGTTGTGCGCATATTGTGCACTTGCACACAGACACATATTTGCATATCTTGCATGTGCTGCATGTGCTATACGCTCGCCAGCACAAACTGACAGCTTCAGCATGTCGACAGTCCAACATACGTAGGCAGAGATCACGCGTGCGATAGAAAACAACAGCAATAACTCAATAGCAGAACCTAAGCGTCAGAGTGGTAGTGTTACCAGTGGCAGAAACTGGGAGCATTGGATTGCTAGTATCTAAACAAACACTACTAGCAGAAGCTAGCGGTAGTGGGATGGAGTATGGTCGATGCTTCTTCAGCCGACTGTAGCGTAAGTGTTCCTGAGATAGTTGTCTATTGACAAAAGCAAATATACTATTAAAAAAAGTAGGGAATATCCAAACTGATGTTCATATTTCCGGAAAATGGTATTGGATACGCGTGACTGGACACATCAATATGTTACCAAGTTTAGAGTGGATCATGAATGTCACCGGCCCACGAAAACGTCGTGCAGGGTTTTCGCACGGGCGTCGCGTTAATGTCTGTGGGGTACGTTTTGAAATGTTTATTTGTACTGGACGGGCTTTTTCGGAGGTCCCATCGTTCTTTTCTTGGTATAAACTCGTTCATCAATAGTTTCTGGTCGAAATATAACTTTTGAGGTATGAGAACACCGACACGTGACGAACGTTTACGTGTCGTTGGCATGTGGGAAGCAGGCAACACACAGACTGCAGTGGCTCAAATTCTCAACGTTACTCAATCGGTGTTTAGCAGGTTGTGGTCACGCAACCGTCAGACAGGCAATATTGATGACAGATGTCGGTCAGGTCGTCCAAGGTCGACAACTGCTAACCAGGATCGTTTCACCTGAACCACAGCATTACGTAACCGCCATCAAAGAGCCTCAGAAATTTGTACGCTGGATGACCTCGAATAATTCCACGTTTGACTGAACGTCACATTGCAGCAAGGCGAAATTGGTGTGGAACACGACAGCGCTGGGACAATCGTCGGTGGAGCAACTTCATGTTTTCCGATGAATCGAGGTTCACTCTCGACTTCCTCGACAGGCGAAACAGAGTGTGGCGGCGGCGGAATGAACGATACCATGACGCAACCGTTAGGCAGCACGATCGTTTTGGTGGTGGTCCGGTTATGGTGTGGGGAGGCATAACCATGACAAGCAGAACAGCATTACATGCCATCCAAGGGTATGTCAGAGGGCAGTACTACCGTGACAGACGTCAGTCAGGTCGTCCAAGGGCGACAATTGCTAACCAGGATAGTTTCATCTGTACCACAACATTACACAGCCGCCATCGAAGAGCCTCAGAAATTGGACAGCAACTGCACCAAGCGACAGATGTGCGAGTCAGTGGTCAGACTATCCGAAATCGCCTATACAGCTGGAATTTGTACGTTCGACGACCTTGAATAATTCCTCGTTCGACTGAACGTCGCATCGCAGCAAGGCGTAATTAAGGTGGAGCACGACAACGCTGGGACAATCGTCGGTGGAGCAACGTCATGTTTTCCGATGAATTGACGTTCACTCTCGACTTCCACGACAGGCGAAACAGAGTGTGGCGGCGGCGGAACGAACGATACCATGACGTAACCGTTAGGCAGCACGATCGTTTTGGTGGTGGATCGGTTATGGTGTGGGGAGGCATAACCATGACAAGCAGAACAGCATTATATGTCACCCAAGGGCGTGTCACAGGGCAGTATTACCGTGACAACATGTTAGCAGCTCATGTGGTGCCATTTGCGCTACGTCACGACCGTCGATTCATTTTCCAAGATGACAATGCAAGATCACACAGGGCCAGTGTCGCTATAGAGTTCCCCCAGGACCAGAACATCACTACATTGCCTTGGCCAACACTAAGTCCAGACTTTTCACCAATCGAGCACGTCTGGGATATGCTTGGCAGGCGCCTACGACAACGCCAACAGCTCCCTACCAATGTTCAGGAACTCGCCGCTGCACTGGAGGAAGAATGGAATAACATCAGTCAAGCTGATATAGGACGTTTGATGAGGAGTATGCCACGTCGCATCCGCGCTTGTCCCTCAGACCGAGGAGGATTTACAAGGTATTGAGGTCTTGGACTGAATGTGGTAAATTCTCTGACTGACCATCCATGTCTTCTACAGCTCAGTGCGTGGAATGTGTGCTTGTCAGACACCCAACTATCGCTAAAATCATTACCAGATGCCACAGTGCAATGCCTCAACTGTCTTTTTGATGAAAATATAAATATATTTCTTCATATATCTCACTTTTAACAAATATCCCCTACCTTTTTGAATAGTATACAACACTGGTCCTCTAACCTTTCTCCCCAAGCCCTGGTCCCCACTAGTCCCCAAAGCCTGGTCCACAATAGTCCCCAAAATATGGTGCCTTTGCTGGTCACCAAATACCCGTATGTGCTCATGTACTGCAAGTGTTGGCACACGGGTATATATCAGCTCATTTTGCATGTGCTGCGGGTGCTATTCGCACACAGTATACAGGCACAATTGCAGACAACAATCACAATCGTTGGAGCGAAAAAGATGACGGACGGGGTATTTTTCCCCTGAATAATGAGAAAAAGGACGATTTCAACTACGGATTGCGAAATACGAGCCAGTGGACAGGTAGGTAGGGTGGGGGGGGGGGGGGGGAGGTGTAGTGTGCTGTATGCAATAAAAAATCCGAGCAAAATAAAGTCCACAGTTTTGGGCATTTGTTGGGGCCATTTACGCAATTCTACGTATTATTCGAGGATTTGGGGAAAAATTCGAGCCTATGAAATTACTCATACGCGCCTAGTGCTGGAAAAAGAAGGATTCTGGGGGGAAATCCGAAACCATTTCTGTGTTTTTATGCAGTTTTTTGGTAATTTTGTGTCATTCTCGGGTCTGTCTGGGTAATTATTTTTATTTACTCCGTTGAGTGGAACACAACCTCCGAACATACCCCTGTCCTATTAGAGAGTTTTGGGAACAACATAGAAACAAAGATGGTGGCCTCTTCCATACAAAATGGACGACGGAAACGCGTATCATCCTAATAACACGCGCTGCGCATCCGTGGTAATGGCGTCATAACATGGCCTCACCCATGGGTTACCATGACAATCTCGTGATACCCATAATGCAATGCGGTATGGCGTCACATCCGAAATGCCCCAGATGGGAGACAAGTTAAGCATTTCCAACTACTCCTGAATTTAAAGAGATACCCCAACCCATCCTTAGTATTTATTTATTAGGGTTTAACGACACATTAACAGCCAAGGTCATATTGTGTCGGTGACAGTTTTACGGATGGAGGAAGCCGGAGTACCCGGAGAGAACCACCGAGCAACGACGAGCAGCTGCCAACTCCCCAACATCGTAACTCCACACTACAGAACAGGCAGGGTAAGATTGGTTGAAGACATGCGCACCATCGACGTGCAGTACGTCTTAGTACACGGCGTCGTCGTGTCCCCATGTGGAAAATCCGGGTGAAGTGCCTTGCCTAAGGACACAACGCGGGAGTCCGAATCGATAGCTCAGACGGTCACCCACCCAGGGACTAACCGGAGTCGAAGTTCCTTAATTTCGGTGATCTGACGAGAACCGGTTACCGCAACGCCACCGCGCCCCAGCCTTAGTATTACAAATGACAGAAGTGGCTAGCAACAATATTTTTGTTAACCTTTTGGACATGGTTTTACTTTATTTTAGTTATCTTACTGCATTACCCATATTAAAGCAAAGAATCCAATGCGGTTTTAACTGGTTATTAGTGGAAAATTTGACTGAAGAGTGTGTATCTGAGAGAAAACACAGACCTGAATTCGATTATTCAGTCAGAAAAAAAACCCATTCCCGCAATTGTTCACAGCTGAATCAAAATGATGATTGACGAATTTCCAAACAGTACAATGATTGGACCATCACATTTCCAACTAATTTTGTACTCCAGGATGAGGTGGGGGGGTGAGACCTCCCCCTCCCCCTCTCGTGTCGCCACATCCGCGTTTACCTTATAAGTTAGCATATAATAATGTTATTTATTGTTTATCCGCATCTCAAGCAACGTTTACATTGAAGCCACTGTTAAACAGCCCCGGTAAGCACAATTTCATTAATATATCTGTGCCACACATTATTTACCCCCATGCACGCATTAAGCATCACTAGAATAGCCAATCCCTGATGAAGTGGTATTTTTAGTGAGCGTAAAATACATGGGTTTTTGCAGCTTCAGGCGTGTCTCTGTGATTTTCTGTCCGCATTACAATTGTGGAGTTTATCTCTTTTAATTTTAATGGTTATGCGTTTTTGTCCGTATGATGTTCCCCCAGAAACTATCAATGTTGACAGGACCCTAGCACTCGGCAGAAAACAAAATAAAAATTTCGAGAAAAATCTCCCAGGTGCTATTTACGATACCATATCAATACCTGTGGAGACGATGTCATCGGCGAGAAAGTCGACCAGGTCGGTCACTGTAACGAAATGCCCTCCACGGAGCCCCTCCACGGAGCGCGTCGGGTTAACCTCCGTGGGGTGCGTCGGAGTCTTATGATTGCACTCGAGAATCTTGGTTCCCGAAGTGTTAATGTGTTAATCAGAGTGGCCAAGTCCTACTTGGTAATAATTCTCTGTTGTATAAACTTTAATAAGTAAACGCTGTTTCAAGCCCAAGTTATGTAATTTTATTCAATTCCTCGTATATTTGCATTGCATAATAACAGTGCAAACTGACCTACAGAAGCACTCTACGCACTTACTGTAAAAAGGTGTTTTTGACAGTATTTGCAATTATGATTGGCATATGAGCTAGTAAAAGCCTAACCTATAATAACCCCATCAGAATGCTTTTGACAGATTTTAGCATTGTATACTGACCCGACCTAACCTCAACACACCCAGTATCAGTTTCAGCTCTGAGAATTGTGCAATCTTGCACGTTCACAAGATGGCCGACTGGTTTTGCGGTTATACACCTATTAATTGCCAGCATCCTTTTAAATGCGAGAACGCATACTCTTAGCATAGGATACCCACCGGATGCCCTACTATTCCAGGATGGAAGTAAGGGGTTAAGAAATACCTCTCCGCCATCTTGGGGTATATGTGGTGTTTTGTGGTGTTTTATGACGTAAATTCTGCCGAGTAGACACGATTCAAGTCGTATTTAAGCCAACGGAATCAACCGAGACGGGACTTCTCTCTGGTCTTCCGTATGTACAAGAAGTCACTCTCCTATTCTCGTGGAAGGACGCCGCCGAACGCTGCCAGGCCAGACAACATTTCCAGACACAGGACGCGATGAGAGCGATGCGATAGTTTCGACTTAGTCTCATTTCGTATCTGATATTTTCAAACATTTACCAGAGAGAGAATTTGTTTCAAGTTTAACTTGTAGGAACTTTACTTAGGGTTTAAATAAAAGTGTAGAAAACTGTAAGTACATTTTATGTGTTTTTGAATTCACCCTTTCGCTGCGGCTGCAGTATCAAGAATTGTTGCAGACTCTACAGAACTGGTTGCCTCTTAAGACTGAACACTTAAATTGTCCTGTGGCCATTTTTGCCACGATTATAGTCCGAACGAAAAACCACTAGACGATCATTTTTCCGGGGTACTTAACCCTGCTATGCCACAGGCCAGTTTATATGGTGCCGCTCGTCAGGATGCAGACTCTGACTTTTAACTCTCTTGAAACGATCGGGTGAACATTCTAGAAACATTTATTAACCCTAACAGACCCAGTGAAGCCGAAATTGACTTAAAACGTTGCCGCTGGGGAGCACAGTGAACTTGTGAGAACTTCTTGCTAACTATTTATGAGGGACAGACATCCCTTAATTTTACTGGTAAATGGAACGCCTGGCAGCTAAAATTTGTAAGGTAGCAGACGCAGACAGCGCCCTCTGAATCTAAAATTGGTACAACTCTATGGTGGAACTGGTTGCATGTCCAACGTGCCATTATTTACACTGACGCCGACCGCCAATTGCTATCACATCCAAACTACGCTCGACTGGTCGCACCGAGCGTTGCTCATCAGATATATCGAACTTTTGACTGAACATCAGAGAAAAACGGAAACTCAGGAAACTGTGAAAAATCTCGAGGAATTCCAGGAAATTCTGAAACGACAGCCGCGTGTGTTTCAACAGTTATAGTGCTAGCAAGGTAGGTGCAATTTTCTTCATTTTACGTTCATTAACAGCAGAAAAATCCAATTGTAAATTATTTCATTAAAAATGACCATGCCAGTAGAAAGAGAGCAACGGTTCATTGATGAAATTACTCAACTAAAACAGGAAAGGGAAGGTCTTGTGGGTCAGTATGAGCGCCAAATTACTGAACTGAGCTCTCAAGCTCAGAGCTTGACGCAGCAGCATGCTGCCTCACAACAAACCCTTCACCAAACGCAGGCAGCCCTCGACCAGGTTAAAGCAGAATTCGTACAGCAGAAAGCTGATTTGGAACTACAGTTAGCTACTGACAAAGTCGGTGCCGAAGCAAAATTACTAAAAATACAACAAAAATTGGCAGAGGCTGAAAGGAAAGCCAAAGACCCCACATCTTCTGCCATAATTGACCTGCATAAAACCGTGCGCCAAAGTGAAAAGAGTAATGCAAAGACAGCTAACGCCACTCAGGCGCAGTCCATTCATTCCCATATTAAAAAATTTGAC
>CM062295.1:680354882-680428529 GCA_031216915.1 Pictodentalium vernedei | reverse complement strand
ATTTCAATGATGCCATTTTCAGTGATGAATGCACAATTCAACTCACTGACAACAAAACGACGTGCTTCCGGGAGCTCAATGGAGCGGGCCCCGGCAATTTCAAGGGCCCAAAAACCCACTGAAAGTACATATGTGGGCAGCTATTTCGAGGCAAGGAACCTGCCCACTCTTAATATTTGACGGAATAATGGACAAGGAATTTTTTACTTCTTCAATCCTGAACAACATTTTGTTACCCTTTGTACGACAATCGTTTACGGAGTTGCATAGATTTGTCCAAGACAATGACCCAAAACATACGTCAAAACTTGCGCAGCAATTTATGGACGAAAACAACATTCATTGGTGGAGATGGCCAGCTGGTAAGACTACTTTTATTTTTGAAATTGTATTCTTAAAAGGGTGTCAGTATGTAGACTGGTGGGAGGAGGCAACCAGGGCCACCAGAATGCATGGTATGGCTTAGTCGAACTATGCCATAATATAATGTCTTGGTGTAGTATTTCATGTGGACCAGGTGCAAAAATTATATGGCATAGCGTCCAAATTTACGCAAGACCCATATGCGAATAGCTTGCAAAATTCAATGCTGTGAGTGCATGCTTGGCATTTTCCATGCCCAACATAATAACCAGTGTCGGCCGGTCCATGGGGCCTGGGTGGCCATTTTGGGGGTGGGGGGGGTGGGGGGTGAGGTGGGGGGGGGGGGGGGGGGGGGCAAGGGCTCAAAGAAAAAGAAAATTGTAGGGTTTTTGGATGGGCCCCCTCTTTAAAACCAGACATTCATGTACAGAGTTCGATATTGCAAGTGAAATGTGGGATTCTTCCATTAACCCTTTACCTAACGAATCGGCCACATCCGTCCACGTAATGCACAAATTTAGCTGTTGAAAAATTCAAATATTTCCAAAAAATGTCAACAAAACCACATCATGTGACCCCTCATTGGAACGGCTCGTTGAGCCCGTTCCAATGAGTGGTCACATGATGTGGTTCTGTAGAACATTTTTTGAAAAATTTTGAAAAATTTAAATTAAAATATTTTTTTTTTTAATATTGTGGGCGTTGGGTAAAGGGTTAATAGAAAACTGAATTCTCCTCTCTAGAGTGGAGGATTTTTTCATCCATAATTTTCAACATTTTCTCCCACCGGGCCGAACCATGATCGGCCCGGTGCGACCTGTGTCCAAGGGCCCCATCATAACTATGGCCAGGGGCCCCAATGGCTGAACTTTGGCCAGCCCCGAGATATATTGCATGTCTCGACTTTGCAACTAGTCATAAGAAAGCAGACTACAAAAATGGTAAAACTAGACCAAATTTGCACCCAAGGTCTGCAATATAATTTTGGGACGTACCAAACTCAAAAATTATATTACAGACTTTAGGTTTGTACTATATGTATGGTAAAACGTGGTCATGCTTCGACAAATTTCAATATTTCTTTTTCAATTAACAGGAGTGTACTCCAGAACCTACATTATATATACAATTAACATGTAAAATTTGCATTGAAGATATGGCTAATGGTTTGGTGTTGGGAATATATATTCAAGGTTTGTGGTTAATTCACGTATATTTCACGTGCACGTTAAAAATTAAAGTGTTAAAAACTACTGCTGGATTTAGCACATACAAAGTGCTGAACTAGCACTTTGTTCAAGTGTAGATATCTCAGAACATGGCAGGTGTTACAATAATACCACTTAACAAGTGTAACGTTGCTACAATTAAAAGGACACAATGCAGATGCCACGGATCAGGTTCGAGAATTCGAGCCTGATCTGCGTCATCTACGTTGTGCTCTTTTAACTGGAGTCGAATACTATACATGTACATGTATTAAATAATTATATCATCTCTTTTTCAGAGAGTCCCGATCTGAATCCTATAGAAATGGTGTGGAACCAATTGAAAAGACATGTGTCACAAAAAATCCTTTGACTAAAGAAAAATTACTGGAGGCTATAACAGCATTTTGGTCAGAGGAAATGGATACGGAACTGTGCAACAAATACATTGATCATCTATACAAGGTTGTTCCAGTTGTTAGGGAGTTGAAAGGAAAGGCATCGGGTGATTTGCCGAAATTCTTGTTCAGATCGGAATCGTCAAGGGGAAAAAGCATTGGATATTTTAATGAGTTGCTCGGGATGCCCGACAAAAAAGCTATTTTCGAAAAAAAAATCAAAGTTTCAAAACAAATCCTAATACCATTAAATCCCTTGTAGGGTGGAGGCTATACTTTTTGGGTCCTATATACAGCCAGAAAATGTAAGGTACATGTACATGTAAAATAGGTTTCTCTTTTCTGAGTTCTCGACGATTGATGTTCCCATAATGTCAAAGATCACTACATGTAATCTGTCGTGGACAAAATATGACAGACACCTATTCGCGAAAGTCTCTTTCGCAAATGGATGACTATCATATTTTGTCGGCGACAGACAAGCTCTATGACCAGAGGCAGTTTGTGACAGTGATAGTTTGATAATTTTAACTTTTACAACGAAAAATGAGTGTTTCTTTCCATCATATTGGAGGCCAGAATGCATTTAGAAGCAATCTCAGAGCACCTGAAAATCAAAAATTTTCGGGGGGGGGGGGGGGGGGGGGAGGGGGGGGGGGAGGGGGGGGGGGGGGGTGACCCCCCCGCACAACCCTTCACCACGAGCGCTGACTATAGTAATGGTAAAAAAGTTGGACCCAAAGTCCGTACCGTAATATAATTTTGTGGGTTTTGGTACGTCCAAAGGACGTACCAAACCCAAATAAAATTATATTACGGACTTCGGGTCCAAGTTTGGACTGTGGTGAGACGTGTGCATGTGTTCTCTTTCCGGAGTGGCATATAATTTCGTTCCCGCCCCTCTCCCCCATCACTCATTATACCCCTAATTTATATGGATCTGATCAAATCCACGATAGAACCTAAACAATGATGGCTAACAAAGGCAAATGAATAGTTACCTTCTTCTTCACTAGCCTGGCAGTAACTGTATTTTTCTTCACTCTTGATTTTGTTGTTTTTGCAGTGGCATTTTGTGGAGGTTCTGAAGAGGTGCCTGGCTGTGGAGAGGTTTCTGAATCTGATTTCCTTTTACGTTTTGCTGACTTACGTTGACTTGTGTTGTTTTGTGCTGTTTTATTTATTTCGTCACTCTTGGTTTTCATGGCGATGTATTCACCGGTATCTAATACCTGTGCAATATGAAAACAGATATACATTGTGTATTGTATCGGCATAGGGGTTGTTACCTTACAGCTGTTTCTAGTCAAGTGCCGTCTGTCTGACCATGCATACGATACTTGACTGGAAATGCCTACGTAGGTTTCAAAGTGTTAATAGCAATTGAACTCACGAAAACAAGAGAGTTCTGGAAAGATGTCCAGAATTAATGGGAACCCGAGGGAATATATAGGACCCAGGTCACCAATGCCTGGAGCAGTGGTGGGACTGGCAGCACCAGAGAATGTCTTCATGGTGTACACGTGGCTTTTTTCCAGGGTTGCCACCCCCCCCCCCCCCCAACAATTTGGCCCATACTCTGGAGTGAGTTTCCACAGTTTGTGGACGTCCAAGAAGAAGGAACGTCCATATGGATATCTATATGTATCAGGGGCGTAAAAACGGGGAAGGGGGGGGGGGAGGGGGTATTTACCCTCCACCCACCCCCCAACAAATTTCCAAAAATTATTAAACCATGGTCCCGATTAAACTCTTGAAGTCAGCCCAAAATTTAGAAGCAAGTCTAATAACGAAGAGAGCAAAGAATTCAAATTTGAAGTGTCCATCAGTTCTCACCCGAGGATTCGGTCACAGCAGCCTCAGAATCGCTGATAAAACTAGTTTTGACCCTCATTTCTTTCAAAAATTACCCCGGGGATACTCTCACCTCGCCGTGCGTGGCTCGCATGACGCTCGGCATCATACCGACAGCACAATTGGTCCCTCCTTTGGATCCGCCCTGATACCACCCCCCCACCCATATTGTCGTTGTCAGGCGCCAGATATGTATGCACATGTATTAAGCACTGCAGGTGTGGCCATAAACACCAATAAATAAATGAATAACTAATTGCAGGGTATTATTTATAATATTGATTGGCGGGAGCAGTTGTTAATCGTTAACGTTACAGGTAAGTTGCGATTTTCAAATGCGTACGGATGTGTACATGTAGCTAACTTAGATCACATAAAGTTAACTACCCGTACACGTTTTGAATTCGTACCCCACTCCCCCCCTCCCCTCCCCTCCCCTCCCCCCCCCCCCCCCCGATTACCTTTATACATGTAGTGTTAGCGTGATACCGATACTGCACGATATATACTTTAAATGCCATCCAGATCTGGTGAAAATATGGTGGGTTGGAGATTTACAATGAACAATTGTGTATTATTGTTTGTCATGGGGAGTGGGGTGGGTTGCTTTAATCTTATAAAGTGCATGTATTCTAAACTTACCTCTGCAGTTGCAACTTCTGACATATTGCCATATTGTACTAAGTATCATTCTCCAATTGTTATTTGCGAATCTGGTTGCGGCAGGTTAAAAAATGTTTTTGTTCGTACTTGTGCCTTCCCATCTTTCGTCGTACTTCACCAAGTAGTGGTTATAGATTTTCGTAAGTTGTCTGAGCGACATTTTTGCTACTGTGACACATGATGATCATGGGCCATCTTTAAATATCATGAGTCGAAAACTGTTTTCACAACAGTGTTTCCCCCACCCCCTTTGCATTAAAACAACTGTATTCAAAGCGGTAGGCTTTGTCGGCAAATTTATTTATCATGACAATCCGACAGTCATTGTTCCTTTTTGAAAAGATGTTCAGCTTGGGTTATGTTTTTGCAATTCAAGCGAGCAGGTGTGAACCGTGTTTTTGGTACAGAGTTTAAAAAAATATTTACCGGGGTTTGTGTCAATGAAAACAAAAACCTGTTTATTGGTGCAGATAAGATGAGAGAAAAAAAAAAACTTTCATTCATTCATTCATTCAAAAAAAAAAGTTTTTGGAGAACAGTTCACTATTAGGGACATCTCAAGTTTAATAATGTACTACATGTAGCTGGGGTACCCGTCCGTCCTTCGGACGGAAAATATTTGTAAAACCATTGGGGCGAGTTGCGTGGTCGGAATTTGTGAGGTCGTTTTATTTGCACTCTTCAACTCGCGGTGTATGTTCCGCCATTGCTAAAATTGTCAACAACTTTTATTAATTGAACGTTGACAACTCATTCATTTGTATTTCAATAAAACCGTTTGAGCATTTGTTAGTTATTTTGTTTCTGATCAGTTGGTGAACCAATTTACTTATTCGAAATCAGCCCACATCGAAAATTTGAGATTCGGATTTCAAATTATCAAATGACACCAAAATACCTCCGATTGCGTGTCAACAGAACTCGTTGTCGACAAAACGTTTCGAAGTTATAAAATGTTCACCAGCTTCACCTGTGTCTCATAATTGTAATCACATACTACAGGTTAACACATAAAGTTGTAGTGTCCTTGAAAGTCCTTGATTTTTTTTAAAATTTATTTCCAAGGCCTTCACTTTAATAAAGTGCTTGTATTTTGAGTGGGATTTTGAAAATCCTTGAATTTCAGTCATGCCTGAAAAATTGATACCCTTTTAGGGATTTTTAAAAACTGATCACAACACTCATTCTCGCCCAAACTTGGACCCAAAGTCCGTAATTAATATAGGCCTAATTTTTTCGGCATGGTAAGTCCTTTGGACCCACCAAACCAAAGAATTAGGCCCCTATATTACAGACTGTGTCCCAGTCTGAACTATATAGATACAGACCCAAGCTGTGAGTCAAATCAGGGCATTGAAACCTATCGGAAAAAAACACTCGAAACGGCTTTGAAAGGTGCTTGAAAGTCCTTGAGGTTTTTCCATCATTGAGACATTGAATCTCTATATATGCTGGGCGCAATACAAAACTTGCGGTAGTCAACTTAATTGGTCAATAAGTTTATTGACAGGGTCGATAAAAAAACAAGCCCCCCCCCCCCCCCCCCCCCCCCACCTGCCAGGCCCCCAAAATTTGTTGCGGCAGTTGGCAATGCCATAGTAAGAGACATGGTATTCAGCCACATGTAGCACTTACTCCGGCAATGCCGACTGACGTGACAAATTTTGAGGGCCTGACGGGGAGGGTAATGACCGAATGGGTCTTCTCGTCTAAACAATCGTACAGTATTTATTTAACACTTCAATACCAAATAAGAACTATAGGCAATACAAGTTTTCCAAAGGAGTTTTATTCAAAAGTTTACCCACTGTCGTTTGCCCCCACCCCCCCCCCCCCTTCACCCTAACACACACCTCGGGGAGGTACTGGGTAGGCCTGTCATGAAAGAGTTGGGTGCCTGTGTGTTTAGAAAGTAGGGGCGTATAAACTATGAAGGGAATCAGTTACTTTTGGAAGGACATGGATAATCGGGCACTTGTTGCAAAAACAAGCCGAAGCAGCATGTGCCGGTGTAGCCTACTTGGTGATTGTTGAGAAAACAATTACGCTGATTGAGTCATGTCACACAGCCTGAAACAGGACAGGTGTTTGTTTTGACAAACTGCTGAATTTATCAGCTTCAGTTTATGCTGAAATACTGAACATATACATGCAGCTTGTTGGCTTTTTCTCACTTTTGTTACTTTTACCCCGCCGATTATTGATATCTGGCTTACGTTCATGATGGAATGGCAATTTTTGCCAACAGCGACAACCGACCGGTAATGAGATGTTACAAAATCGCGGTGGGCCTAATTTAATGACAGAATCCAGATACATGCAAGTTGCGGTTTTCATAATAATGCCTGTTACATTTAAGACTTTTAAAATTTATTAGACAGGTCTGTTCTGCTCTTCATAACCCTGAAATGTGAAATGCATAAAAATATAAATTTGCCGTGGTTGTGAAATGTTTACACTGGGCAATCCAATGTTGATTCACGTTGAACAATCTAAACTTGATTCATTTTGCTCTCGCCTGATAGAATGCACACCGTATTGCATGGTAGCCACAGTGGCAGGAAAACATCTTGTGAATCAATCAGTGCGATTATGTAACTAATCCCGTTCACCAAATAACACGGTTGGATGCGGTGTTTGTTGTTGTGAATTATCACCGGATTTTCCGGGATCATCCGGTGATTTTTTCAAATTGCGTCACCGCGTTGGGTGATTGAGATGCGACACACTTGACGTGTACTGTACCAAGATACACTAAAATCCCTTCATAAATATGATCTGTAGACTGTGCTTAAGGTTTTGGGCTTCGGGCCCACATAGGTTGACCGATCGTGACCAAAAGTGGACGTTCTCATCTTGACATTATAAGGAGTCATCCTACCACGTTACAATGAAATATCATAAATATGACCTGCAGACTGTGCTAAAGGTTTTCGGGTTTTTGGGCTATCACAGCCATCACGGTTGGCCAATCATGACAAAAAGGGGACGTTCTCATCTAGATATTATATGAAATCCCTTCATAAATACGACGACATGTAGACTGCACTAAATGTTTTCAGGTTTTGAGCTCTCACAGCGGTCACAGTTGACCGATCGCGACTAAAAGAGGGCAGTCTCATCTAGACATGATAGAGTCATCCTACCAAGTCACAATGAAATCCCTTCATAAACACGACCTGTAGACTGTGCTAAAGGTTTTGGGGTTTCAGGCATTTCCATAGTTTTCGAATATGCATTGCTCAAAACTGCCATTAAGGTCCACAAAGTGGATCTTCTGTTTCGCAGGCCTTTTTTTTTAAATTTCATGTGGGCAGGTGTTTTTTATTTTATTTTATTTTTTTATTTTTGCAATTATTTCTTTGCCATCAAAAGTTCATGTTTTTGGTTTGTTTCATGTTTTAGTCATAATCTACAGAATAGCATGGGGGAGGGTGTATTTCGTCCCTTGAGTGCAAGAAAGCTTTGCATTAAAGCAATTCAAAGCCTTACTGCACTCAAGAGACAAAATTTAACAATTTTATTAACATGGGTAAAATATCAGACCGAAATCATTTAATTTTTATTTTTTTAAGTTTGCAACGGTTGTAAAGAGACCACATGGCAGCCAAAATGACCATGCAGGAGGGCCTGAGAAACAGATTTTTAATTTTTTAGGCCTTAAATGTTTTAATTTTGAACAGCCCTGGAAAATTTAGTATCCATGGTAAATGAAAGTTAAAAAATTTATAGTAATTTATATATTGTCAAAGAGGTCTCGAAATTGGCGCAATTATCATCCTTACAACCAGTGCCTGGTAAGCGTTATGTACTCAGCGGAGAAGTATGAGTTCCCAACTCATGGGAGGGCCATCCCCATCTGGGTCATTGGTAAGTATAAAAAATATATAAATTACTATAAATTTTTTAACATTTTTATACTGTACCAATGACCCAGACTTAGCTGCATAGTAAAAAGTTTGGAGGGCCTAGGACATAAGGAAATCCAATATTTTTTAAAGGAAAGCCAATAAATACAGGAGTCTAGCGAGATGAGACTCTATATACTCATTTAAAAGTGTACGAAGAATGTATATTAACGCCCAATTAATCATGTGATATATACAGATACTTCACACCAATCAACACTTAAAAAATATTACACAGATGAGTAAACATAGACTTAGCTGAATAGTAAAAAGGTTGGAGGGTCTAGGACATAAAGGAAAATCCAATAGACTCAATTACATATAACAGAACTATCCCCTGAAGGAGAAAATGAGAGATAGGCTTTACATGTATCTTTCTTATTTGTATCAAAAAGAAAGACACAACACCATTCTGTAATTGAGCGCAATAACATCAATGATCTCTATTAACATCCAGTATAACCCTTTATACTAATATTTTTTAAAGGAAAGCCAACAAATAAGGAAGTCCAGCAAAATGAGACTCTATATACTCATTTAAAAGTGTCCGAGGATTGTATATTAACGCCCAATTAATACGTGATATATACAAATGTCTCATACCGAGCAACACTTTAAAAAATATTACACAGATGAGTAAACATTAGCTTTACTTTAAAACAATCCCGGTACCGACTCAGAATTACTGACTCCAAGAGAGGTATTCTCTTGCTTTACACTATAAAGCAGGTGACCTAAGGGAACACCCCCCCCATCCCCCTTTCCCCTTGTCTTGGATCAAATACTCCAGAGCGAAGAGGGCAGCAGGACAGAGTCTGCCGGAACCGAAAGCCTACATATATATAGTTGCCACTGTTTAGTGGACGACATTCTGAGTGAAAAATAACGGACCTAAACAATGCAGATCTGCAGAAAAGGACTCAATATTTCTCAGATACAAATTCGTGAAAGTGGAGGGCTAAGAACAATATGCAGCCCTCATTAGATCTGTAATAGCAACATTAAAATGTAAGCCCATGATGTAGAAAGAACTCTTACTTCATGAGCTTAAAACTAAAGCACAGACTGCTGATTGAAGATATTATCATAAGCAGTACTGATAGTAAAATAAATCCATAGAATGGACCGAAATGTGGAGGAAGCTTCCACGGCATGTCCAACAACAGATGCCTGAGTACATTAATCCACGGTCTTTGTGGAGCTAGAAATGCTACCAATAGAATTTTGCATTGAGATGTATAACTTGAGCAATATCTGCTGAATCAACGGCGCTGAAAGATACGCATATCCTAATATTCCGTCTCACGAGGTCGATAGTGCGTCTACTGCAAACGCTCGAATATTCAAACATTGTGACACATACGTCTGCAACTGATTGTTGAGATGCGTCACGATTAAGTCGATCATATGCCACTCTCCTTGGTAGCAAATCTGATTGAATACTCGTTTGTTGAAAGTCCATTCTGGCGTCAACAAGCGGCCCCTCTGTGAAGGGAGTCCGCTAATACGTTCAGACGACCCAGAATATGACGGACCGATAGGAGAACTTGATGTTCTAGTACAAACAGTAGATTCCTTCTGTTGACATGAATAACAGAATGGAATGAGTGTCTCCCTAGTTCCGAAAATACGCTAATACCGTCGAATTGTCAGACACAATTAGCACATGAGCATTCTGAATAATGTTCATCCAATAACGTAGCGCAAGCCAAAATGACGTCATTCTTGATGTTAATGTGCTTGATTAGGAACTACGGATCCCAAAGACCCTGGCCCTTCAAATCCGTTGGGCTCAATGATACGACCCAACCTGTTTGCCTGGCATCCGTCAAAACTGTAAAACTCGGATCCGGCAATTGCAGTGGAACTCCCTGAGTTAACCACTGAAACCCTGCCCAAGTCTGAATCTCTTATTCACTTGATTGACAAGAAGATGTCCGTATCGAGCGAAAAAATCTTCACCCTCCAATTCTGGATCAGAAGAAATTGGAAAGGACAAGTGCGTAACCGCCCCATCGGAATAAAATCGCGGCAGCTCCGCACAAATGTATCAGTCTCATGAGATCTCTTGCTGAGACCTTGTCTGAGTGAAGAGAATAGTGAGCATAATAACTGATTAATTTTGCTCTGGGTAACGGCAGACGAACGAGAATGTTGTGCGTTTCGAAGCTCATCTCCCGGTGGGTGAATGACTTGGATGATACCAGATCCGACTTCTCGTTTACTTATGAAACCGAGATGTCAGAGCACTAGAAGCAGATTCTGCACATCGTTCTGAAGCATTAACTCATTTCCGTACCTCTAAAGAATGTTGTCCAGGTAGGCCGACGTTATCGCAGATGAATGAGCTTGGAAATGAGTCATTACCGAATTCTCTATTCGAGTGAAAGACCAGGGACTAGATTCAGACCGAAGCACATTGCTCGGAGTTGATACACGACTCCTATGATGAAGAAGCGAAGATACTTTCTGAACGCCTGATGTACCATGACGTGAAAGTACGCATCATGAGATCTATGCATGTAGCATAGTCGTACACCCGAATACTCGCTCTGACCGATCGGATGGACTCCATATATAAACTTGGAGCCACGATCAGCTTGTTTATCCAGCTCAGATTTATGAATGGACGGAACGAGCCGCCTGGTTTTGGAACCAGAAAAGTATGAACCCCTCGAATCCAAGGGACGTCCGTAATCTACTCCCAATTAATTGAGAAACTCGACAGTCTTCCGCTCACTAGTACACGACAGAGGTTAAGACCATAACCTCCTGGTCCTGTGAGGCTTGCGGAAGGCGAAGCCATGTCCTCCACGGCCCACACCTCGCCCCGTCAACCTAGGGGCGTCTGACCGGATGTCTCGGCCAGAATTACGGCCCCTACCTGAGTCACTACCCTGACAGTCTCTAAAGTAAGACCTAGAGGATGCATAGGATCCTCTATAGGAACTTCCCTTGGATGTATTCGTCCCAGAAGTGCCTGTCCTACTTTTCTCTGCTGAATCCGACTATATGGAAGCGGATTTGAATAGCAGAAAGTCTGACGCTTTCTTAGTTAACTGATCATAGACTGCGGACTGACTCTGAGAGAGTTTTTCACCTTACTATCCACACGCGTGGATGTAGCCAGGGCCCCGTCACTTCTAACCAACTCCATATTGCCACTAAAAGGGCAGAGTTTTACGTGAGGCCCTTGAAAGAACTCTTAAGGAGGTTGTACATCCTAGAATTCTTTTCCCTTGAGACGTAATGATAACGCTCTGGTAAGGTGATCTGCGTATGATGATGTGTCTAAGCTAATCCTGCGAGACGATATTGTCGTTTCCAACATCGTGGTTGGAATTGACATTGACGACAGTATAACAATACAAAATCCTGGCCTGGTCATCCAGATGGAGAGAACTCTCAGAATGCTCTGTCCTGCCGTTTCAAATTATTCCTTGAATTGATGAAAGGCAGATGTAGAGCATTTGCCGATAAGAAACCTGACCTGCCCATTTAGGTAGCAAGTTATATAAATATAGCGTCATTCAACAGATCAAATGTCCGTGAGACATATCTGGACTATGTCGGAAACTGAGGGATGAATTCTGAGTCCAGTGGCGCTATCCGGCAACACAGCAATTTTGGTCCGGAGGAACAACGTCAGAAGATAATGCCGGATGCACTCTACGGCAATTATGTTGTTCCGAAAGGGAAAATACAACTCATCCGTATCCCTTTCGCCATCCTGCCGGACCACTTGAAATTCTTGGTCGTCCGTGCCTGAACCTGTAGCGGAACATACCAACCCAGCATCCTCGGATAATTCCTAATCCGACAGAGTTACTGTCGGGTGCTGGGATGCTGCGATAATTTGTGCTATCTGCGATAGCACGTCCGTAACGGAGGCCTATGGAACTGCGGTCTTACAGAATTTAGCCGCTAGAAGCTCCTTGGACGTTGACTCCTGCATATTTCCTATATGCAAACGTCCGGAGTATGAAGGCCTCGTATCCTTGGCTACCGGATGGTGTGACCTGGTCGCCGTAGAATCCCTGGTTGGCGATGCTGGTTGAATATGACTGGTCATGTAGCCAAGGTGCGGTCGCGTGTGCTGCCGTAAGGATGAGGAAGCCGAAAGAGCAGTCTCTCTGGACTGTCTATATAACGGAGCGTCCCGAGCGGTGGACGTATGCCCCGACTGAGGAACGTTTTGTACCACAACATCTGTGCCCAGATGTTGTAGTACAAGAGAGGGACCTCTCTCGCTCGCAGCCCGGATGGACCTGGACGAGCTAGGAACCGGACTAAGGGGCTTCCCCCGTACCATCCTTGAATCCGTCGTCACTGGGAGTGCACATTGTATTTTATAGTGCTCGCATCACCCAAATTTCCTTCCTGGACCGCAATGGACGAACCCAGGTGCTGAGCCATTCAGTTAATGGTCGCGACACCGGGCGAGCTAGCGGACGTCAAAGCCATCGATCCTACTAGAGAAGACATCACGGTAACAACACCTTGTTCATGTTACTCTATGAGACCTGTGGAGCCGCGGTCCTACGTAAATTATCCGCTGGAAGCTCCAGGGATGTTCATTCCTGCATTTATATAATATGCAAACGTCCCAATTGGAAAGGTCTCGTATCCTTGGCTGGCAGATGGAGTGACCTGGTCGACGTGTATTCCTTGGTTGGTGAAGCAGGAGCACCAGGGACTTCAATCCTGCATTTATATAATATGCGAACGTCCCCTGGAAATCTGTGGTCACATAGCCAAGGTGCGGTCATGTTTGTTGACGAGGATGAGGAAGCCAATATAACAGCCGTGTCGGACTGTCATGCGACGGAGCGTCCCGAGCAGGAGGAGTGGACATAAGCTCCGACTAAGCAAACAAACATACAACAACATCGCGGCGCAGATGTTAATGCAAGAGAGAGGGGGCCTCTCTCGCTCGCAGTCCGGGTGGACCTGGACGAGCTAGCTACCGGATTGACAGGCTTTCTCCGTACTATCCTCGGATTCGTCGTTGCTGGGTGTGCACATCTGGTGTTTTATAGTGCTCGCATCTCCCAATCTGCTTCCCTGGACCGCGACGGACGAACCTGGGTGCTGAGCCATTCTTTCCTGGTGAATGGTCACGACACCAGGCGGACTAGCGGGCGATCAATGCCTTCAATCGAACTAGCGAACTCCCGGCAATTGTCGTAATACCTTGAGCACTTCCCGCTAGCCCTAATATTGCAACAACGGAGACACACTTGTTGAAGACATCACGGAAACATCACTCTGAATTCTGAAAAAGAAACTGATAATATAGAGTGACCCTACGGAGAGAGGACCATAATGGACCCCTCACCGCTAACAAAATACCGTGACATATGTCTCCAACGTTGTCATATCAATCAACACACACAGAGCAAGAATTAGTGCGAATACATTGACTATAAGAAAGACAATGAACCTGTGAATTAGAGGAAGATATCCTGGCATTACAATTTAACAATATTTTTTCAAAAAAATACACAGTCATAGTACTCGCACTAATCCTTGAAATAAATATACATAATATATTATAATCCATTATAACATTTCAAACGAAAATAATTTCAAAAAAAAAAATTTTTGAAAAAACTTTCAGAAGAGCCCAAGTTCCCAATGGGAACAATGAGACCGAATGGATCCCAAAAAAGCCTAAGTGTGGACAAAAATTTAAAATCATTTCAAAAAATTAATGTAACACTTACGGACAATATTAATGTATTTTGCTATGAACTGAACTAAGCAAAGGACAAGTAATCACTATAAGAAGTAACCATTGTCAACATAAACAAATATAGAACCTTAGTGAGCGCGCTCACATACCCCACGCGCCCCCTGATATTTCAAGCTCTAATCATTTTTTGAAAATAAACATAGATTCTAGGAATACTGCAGAAAACAGTGTTCTGTAGTTTCAACGGTATTGAAAGAATTCAATCAGAATTAATTTTAATTGAAATATGGAGCCATGTTGAGATTTAATGATACCAACCTTTTTAAATCCAATTTGATCTTTCCAACACACATTGTAAATAATGTAAGGTCACACTAGGTCTTTGCTGATAAAATTACTTTAGTGTATGCTTGTTTATAAAAACAGGGCTCGCCTTGAGTAAAATGGTCGGGGCCTAAAAAAAGTGCCCCACATATTGAGGTCGGGGCCTTTTCGGGGCTGATTTTCCATTTTGTCCATTATTGTTAGTGCTTTTTTGTGGAAAATGTCGGGGCTTGAAAAAAAAGCCCCCAGCAAGTGCTCCTCTGAGCTGATCTCGGGGCCTGGGCTGATCAGCCCCGACTCAAGGCAAGCCCTGAAAAAAAGGTGTCAGATTTAGAATTGCTATCCCAAATAACAGTGTTTATACACAAAAAGTGAAATAGATTATTGTTTTACTTCATGAACAAATTCGAAGTAGCTTCATATTCTAATCCTGACTTGAATAACTGCATGCTGGGAATATGGAACCGGGATTATTCTTGTGTCACAAGCTATGTCTTTTTTTATGTACACATGGTCAATACAGGAGCCAGAAATGTAAGTCGGTGAGCAAATAACTTGGCTTTAACACTTTGGAGACAATGTTTTTACTAATGCGTTGCTTGGTTCTTTCAAAGTATTGACATTTAAGTTACCAACAATTACAGTAGGAGGTCTATCTAATTTATCCATAACTTGAACTAAGTTTTTCAGCCGAGCAGAACGAAACGTGAACTTCATCTGTAAGTCATTGTGGTAGATTCACATACTAAAATGGCCGTAATTTAGATAATAACTGGAAGCGTGTAGAAAAAAAGTCCGGAAAACTGTAATTTTTAGAAAAATGACCCGGAAATCTGTTACTTGTATTTTTCAGAGTCCAGGGCCCGTAATTTCCGCAAAAATCAGACGAGCAGAACGAAACGCAAACTTGATCTGTAAGTCATTGTGGTAGACTCACATACTAAAATGGCCGTAATTTCAATAATATCTGAAAGCGTGTAGAAAAAAAGTCTGGAAAACTGTAATTTTGATGAACTTTTCAAAGTCGAAGGGCCGTAATTTCGGTAAAAATCAGTGGAGCAGAACAAAATGCAAACTTGATCTGTAGGCCACCATGTTAGACAAACATACCAAAAATCAGCTCAATATCTGGAAGCATGTAGAGAAAAAGCCCGGAAAACTGTAATTTTGATGAACTTTTCAAAGTCTATGGGCAGTAATTTTGGTAAAAATCAGTGGAGCGGAACAAAACCCAAACTTATTCTGTAGGCCACCATGTTAGACTAACATACCAAAAATCAGCTCAATATCTGGAAGCGTGTGGAAAACAAGTCCGGAAAACTGTAATTTTGATGAATTTTTCAGAGTCCAAGGGCCATAATTTTGGTAAAAATCAGTGGAGTGGAACAAAATGCAAACTTGATCTGTAGGCCACCATGTTTGACTGACATACCAAAAATCAGCTCAATATCTGGAAGCGTGTAGAAAACAAGTCTGGAAAACAAGTAGGACTGACTGACGGACGGACCAGTCAAAAACATTATACTTCGTTGCGTGAGGTATAAAAATTGTAAACAAACCGGAAACATGACTCCAGGCACTGATAAACATGGCCCGACATCAGTTACCAATTTAAACACTATCTGATCCAAAACAGAGACTTCCAGAGAAGAAACTGCAAAACATCAGATGGCAGATGCAGACCAAAACGCCTAACCACCCAAGGGTGAGGATGTAAACATGGGGAAAAAAACAGAAAATAATTCTGTTTCCAAGCTAAAACTCCCAAGAAATTTTAGTAATAAACATTACAAAAAATAAGCCAAAAGCATGAGAGAATAGCTAGGGGGGAATAAAGAAAAGGGAGAGAGGAAACACTAATTAAACAATGGAACACTCACAGCAAGAATGACAACAAGGTCATGCCTCGAAAATAGGTAACATGAATAATTTCGTAAAATAATTAAAAGTTACAGCCCTGAACATTTGTTTCCACTGTTTTTTCCTCTCCTCCTTCTATTTCCTCCTTATATCCACCATTTCTCTCATAATTATGTGTCTGGCATCCTTAAAACTGAGATTTACAACCATAAATAACAGTGAAGTGTAACTGTATTGAGGGCCAAACAAAGATTGATAATTGCGCCAATTTCGAGACCTCCTTGACACTGTGCATGCGCAGTGGAGTAAAAGTATGGAGGACCATATAGCACATGTAATTTTCGTTTTTAGATGCAAATTTGGGGGATTGGGTGGTAAAATTTGCATTTGGCCCTAGATATTTAAGAGTTAGCACCAGTTAAGTCTGGGTCATTGGTACAGTATAAAAATATATGGAATTGAAGATTACTGGCAGGCATATGTCTGGCAGGAGATGGATGAGGACATCAGGTTGAGCTCCATGTGTTTTTACCCTGATTGGTCTAGTTCTTTTTAGGGTCTTTTATACCTTTCGACTTTTTTCAGGGTTTATCCTTGAAAAAATTGATCAAATTGCTATTTTTTTAAGATGAGAGATTAATAAGTAGCAAGGCCTGGTGCATTGGTGTACAGTTAAAACTAAAAGTCCTGTCCTGAAATGCGCACAAATAGCATGTCGATATGCGCGTTAATCTACGCGATATGACCATAGTAAGGCTATTAAATTCTGTAAATATGGCCTGTGCACAAAGAATGTTTCAGCCAATGGACCTTCGGGTAACCCAGAGGTCCATTGGCAGAAACATTGCCCGTGTTTGCTATGAGTAATCAGGAGAACCTGTCGTGCTTTGGATGCCATTTGATATGGCAATTGCACGCAATTCCTACGAGCAATTAAGCCTAGATAAGCGCACAGTTCGTGACAGGACTTCTACTTTTAACTGTAGTAGCTTAAAGAGAAAAACCTGGATTTTTCTGTTCTAAAGCGGTTTCGAGTTTTAATTGATTGTTCTCAGGATTTCTACCACTGAGGACAGAATCTTGGATTCCAGTAGACTTTTGCTTTGATATGCCATTCTCACAAGTTTGTCTGGAGTAAATCAAGACTGAAACAATGAGAAGAATCTCAGTTCACAAGATGTAAATGAATTGGTTTAAAAAACACGGGGCTCTTTCTTAGCAAACTAGAGATCAGTAATCCATCACTCATCTGGATTTAGTACTCCCTGCAAAAGATGTTAGAATTAAGATAAGAAATACCTGGACTTTCAGATTTTTCTGTCACAGAGCTACTTTTTGAGTTTTCATTGCTGAACTGATTGTTCTCAGGATTTCTTCCACTGGTGACAGAATCTTTGATTCCAGTAGACTTTTGCTCAGATATTCCAACCTCACAAGTTTCTTCATTGTCACTCTCGGATGAATATGATTCACTGTCTTCTCTACTGTCATCACTAGCTATCACTGTAAGACCATGTTTGTCTGCAGTAAATCAAAATTGAAACAATGGAAAGTATCACAGTTGACAGTATGCGAATTGGTTTAATCCTTAAGGGTCAGGACAATTGTCCTGAATTCCAACCAGACAATGGCCTGCACATGTCCAGTGGCTTAGTGATTTCTAGTAAAGTCTTGGCTGACTGTTCAGGCAGCAAAGACTTAACTAGAAGCCACTGCCTAGGTAATTTGTCTATTGTCAGCAGGACTTCCTCATGATTGCATGTTAAAGGCACCTATTGTGAGGTTGTGAAAGTCAAAAATGCGTGGGGATCTTGCCGAGCAAACAGGAGATGAGGGATCCATTCATTTATTGGTGTTTATGGCCACATGTGTCGAGCAAACAGGAGATGAGGGATCCATTCATTTATTGGTGTTTAAGGCCACTTATTTCTGCACAATGGCTAATCATGACCATGACAGTTTTACGGGTAGAGGAAGCCGGAGAACCCAGAGAGACCCACTGAGTAACAGCGAGCAACTGTCAGCTCCCCAATATACTACCTCCACACAAGGAGGATTAGCATTGGTTGAAGACAGGTGCACCATCGGCGTGCAGTACGCCTTAGTATACAGTACCACCATGCCCCCAAGTGGTTTGCCCAAGGATGCAATGTAGTTGCCGCAGGTGGGGTTCGAACCAAGGACCTCACGGCTTGCAGCCTGCACCTCTATCAACTGAGCCACCACACCCCCGAGGGATTCATTATGTGCCTAGCTAAATCATTTACTTGTTAAGATTTCAGATCAGCTGAGTTTATTTCTCACAATCATACACACCACTAAAAAACGACAAATTGGAAATTTAAAATAAATTCTATATTTATCATAAAGTTAAAACTAGAAGTCCTGTCATAAAATGCGCACAAATAGCACGTCGATCTGCGTGTTAATCTAAGCATTATGACCATAGTGAGGCTATCAAATTCTGTACATATGGCCTGTGCACAAGCAATGTTTCAGCCAAACGACCCCCGGGTAACCCGGAGGTCCATTGGCAGAAACATTGCCTGTGTTTGCTATGAGTAACCAGGAGAACCTGCCGTGCTTTGGATGCCATTCGATATGGCAATTGCATGCAATTCACACGCGCAATTAAGCCTAGATAAGCGCACAGTTTGTGACAGGACTTCTAGTTTTATAGTTTTAACTGTACGTTATTCTGGCTTGGACCAGGTAATACTCTATTCGACAGAATTCAGGTCAAACACTTAATTTTGAAACTCCCCACATCACCCAAATTAAGCAAAAGTAACAAAAATTAGTCTTGTATGGTCCTCTCTGAGCAAGTATTAGCTGGTCTGGACCAGTGGTAATAGTGGATGATACAAGTTACATGGTGTCTATGTGTACCTGACAGACATATTTCCAAACAAGGTGATGAGAGTTCATACCTGGTGAGGTGTTGAGTAAAATGTGAAGAAAATGTTCACTTGTGCATGAAAAACAATAGGATCGTAAAAACAACGAAGACCTTTTGGAACTACAAATAATATTTTCGGTTCATTTTTTAAATATTTAATGATTTAAATCAATAAATATGGAACCTTGAAAATATTTTTGGTAGCACCTAAATTCACTTTTTGTTTTTAGTTTAAATTTTGAAAATTTGATTTATTGGTGTTTAAGGTCACAGTCAGAATCTACAGCTATATCATTACCACAACAAAGGTATGAAGTAAAGTTTAGCCAATGTTTATACCTATGTTGCCTACTTTAGAAGACTTCCACCCCAGGCTTTGGTTCAGGGTCTTATTTTTACCAGTAAAGCAGAACTTGATTACCACAGTAAACAAGTACTGCTCCACTTCTGGGCGTCCCATGGGTAAAAATGGTTATTTTTTAACATCCTGGATGAAGAATGTGACATCATACATTGATTCTCCTTGCAAACAAATATTTAACCCTTTACCCAACGTAACGGCCAAAACCGGCCAGCGCTATTCTCAAAAATCGCCAATTATTTTTCATTATCTTTTTCATTTTTTGTCTCAAAAACATAGGTTATGACCACTCGTTGGAATGAGCTCGTCGAGCTTGTTCCAACGAGGGGCCATAACCTATGTTTTTGAAACAAAAAATGAAAAAAATTTATGGCCACACAAAATAGATCTTCTGTTTCTCAGGCCATTATTTGTAAAATTGCATGCAGGCGAGCGTTTTATTATTTTATTTTTTATTTCAGGAATTACTTCTTTGCCATCAAAAGTTCATGTTCTTGGTTCAAGTTTTAGGCCTCATAATCTACAGAATAGCACGGGTGGTGGTGTATTTCATCCCTTGAGTGCAAGAAGGCTTTGCAATGCTAAAGCATTGCAAAGCCTTCTTGCACTCAAGGGACAAATTCATCAATTTTTTTAACTTGGGTAAAATATCAGACATAAACCATTTAATTTTTATTTTTTTTAAGTCTAAATTGGTTATAAAAAGAGAGCATGCGGCAGCCAAAAGGACCATGCGGGAGGACCTGAGAAACAGATTTTTTGATTTTTTTAGGCCTAAACCATTCAATTTTTATTTTTTTTAAGTTTAAATTGGTTATAAAAAGAGAGCATGCGGAAGCCAAAAGGACCATGTGGGAGGGCCTGAGAAACAGATTTTTTATTTTTTTTAGGCCTTATTTTTATAATTATATATTATCATTAAAAACCTAGACATAAAATTTGGAAAAAAATTCTTCAACGGTTTTCATTGAAATGTGATGATAAGAAATGTTAATGTGATGACAAGAAGGATTAATGCCAACAAGACCAATAACTCTTGAAGAAATACTTTGACAGAGCTGGTTCGCAATCCCATTCATGATGTTATCACCAAAAAAGCTATAGATCGCATGTGAGAAAAATATTTTGAACGTTTTCGGAAGGACAGATGGAACCCACTCCTATATCCTCCTCCCACTGCGTCTCCTGGAGATTAAAAAAAAGGGGGGTGACAAGCCAGATTTTCAATGACAATGGACATACCTGAGAAACAAGAAGCCCGGAGCCTACTGGAAAATGCTCTAAATACTTACAAAATTGGACACATACCTCTGATGCCAATGTAACCGGAGTCACCACATAAACTCACCACTTCTTTGAAGTAGGTCAGCTAAAAATGCATAAATTACTCAAGGCCTTTAAGGGTAAATGGTACAAGGCCCCACAAAGTAGATGTTCTGTTTATCAGACCATTTTTGTAAAATTGCATGTGGGCGGGTATTTTTTTTATTTTTGTAACTATTTCTCTGCCATCGAAAGTTCATGTTCTTGGTTTGTTTTATGGTTTTAGGCCTCATAATCTACAGAATACAGTACGTGGAGAGTGGATTGTAAATAAATCACCCATGGAGTGGAGTTGTCACCCAAGCTATAACTTTCAAATTTTGTACATATTGACAAAAAACACAAGCAATGTTTCTGCCAATGGACCTCTGGGTTTAACCCGGAGGTCCATTGGCTGAAACTTGCTTGTACTGGTTATGCTTTGCAACAAATTTGCAATTATTGCTTGGGTGGAATCTCCACTCTGCGGGTGATTTAGTGATAATACACTCTCCACGTTCTGTAGCATGGGTGGTGGTGTATTTCATCCCCTAAGTTCAAGAAGGGTTTGCAATGCTAAAGCATTGCACAGCCTTGTTACACTCAAGGGACAAATTTATCAATTTTAATAACTTGAATAAAATATCAGACATAAACCATTTAATTTTAATTTTTTTAAGTTTGCATTGGTTATATATAAGAGAACATGTGGCAGCCAAAAGGACCATAGGGCAGGGCCTGAGAAACAGATTTTTAATTTTTTTAAGCCTAAGAACAGTTTAATAGAGATTATGGAGATGGAATTGATCATGATTTCATGTGCCTGTTTGTTATTATGGCTTTACCCAATGTTAACGGACAAAACCGGCCAGCGCTATTCACAAAAGTCACCAATTAATTTTCATTATTTTTTTCATTTTTTGTCTCAAAAGCATAGGTTATGATCCCTCTTTGGAACGAGCTCGTTGAGCTTATTCCAATGAGGGGTCATAACCTATGTTTTTGAGACAAAAAATGAAACTAGTTATTCAAAAATATTTTTGGCAAGTGTCATCTGCTTTTCATGTTAGGTAAAGGGTTAAACTTACTGCAAGTAGAATACATAAGTAGCATCTGTATTAATATTTTTAGTTCTATTCAAAGGCAATTCTATTAATCTTTTTGTGTGTTTTTCCTTCACAATGAACTCCCAAATGCAGCCTTCATTGTGCAATTTTCTCCAATGATATGGGCCCAGAAATGTTTCCCAAAGAGGGAAGAAGAATCCCTGGGACTGGCCAGCATGCATAAAATGCCTTCTCAATGCCAAAGCGGACATCTACTGTGAACTATTTCAACAACATATTTTAGTTTATCCATTACTGATCAATGGATGAAGATTCTTTGTCTGCACTTGCAATACATGAAAAAAATCAATGAACCATTTTACACCCAATTATACAACTAGACAAAAGCATATTTAATTTAAAACACGAGATATTGAATAAAAGTATCCAAATCCATTAATGATGACAGCTCAAAATTGAACTTGACCTCGATATTCTATAGTTTACATAGATCAATTGAACCCAAGTGCTATTGTACTTTACTCATAGACTTCAGGTGAATGCTGATAAAATATTACATTATTGCTAATTTCTCCTGTTCTACCTTTTACATACAGTTAAAACTAAAAGTCCTGTCATGAAATGCGCACAAATAGCACGTTGATATGCACGTTAATGTACGTGTTATGGCCCAAGTAAAGCTATCAAATTATGTACATATGGCCTGTGCACAAGCAATGTTTCAGCCAATGGACCTCCGGGTAACCCGGAGGTCCATTGGCAGAAACATTGCATGTGTTTGCTATGAGTAACCAGGAGAACCTGCCGTGCTTTGGATGCCATTCGATATGGCAATTGCGCACAATTCCAACGCGCAATTAAGCCTAGATAAGCGCACTATTGGTGACAGGACTTCTAGTTTTAACTGTAACATGAATAGAATGACACTCAGAAATAATATTATGAATACAGGTGACTAAAAATCATCATTTTTTGCTCCAAAAACATGGCTTATGACCCCCTCATCCATGAGATACTTCTAATGAGGGTTCTTGAGCTAAGGTTTTGAGGTTAAAGTTGAAAAAGAATAATATTTGAAAAGCATATTTTGTGAAGAGCACTGTGCAGATAGGTGTTACATTAACTGATAGAATGCCAAGATATTTTTGGTCAGCAAAATTTGTCCCTGTGTCTCTACCTTGTTACAATTTATGGGAGAGTGAAGAGGCACTATTCAAGCAATTGTAACAAGGAAAACCAATACAGTCTGAGTAATTATACTTCTAAGATAAGGCCTAAAAAAATTAAAACTCTGTTTCTCAGGCCCACCCGCATGGACCTTTTGGCTGCCGCATGCTCTCTTTTTATAACCAATGTAAACTTAAAAAAAATAAAAATTAAATGGTTTATGTCTGATATTTTACCTAAGTTAAACACACTGATAAATTTGTCCCTTGAGTGCAAGAAGGCTTTGCAATGCTTTAGCATTGCAAAGCCTTCTTGGTCTCAAGGGAGAAAATACATCACCACCCATGCTATTCTGTAGATTATGAGGCCTAAAACATAAACCAAGAACATGAACTTTTGATGGCAAAGAAATAATTACCGATATAAAAAATAAAATAAAAAAACGCTCGCCCGCATGAAATTTTACAAATAATGGCCCGAGAAACAGAAGATCTACTTTGTGTGGCCTAATATGAAGAACATCCCCAGAATATGACACCTTCAGGCTGAGGTAACTGCTCTCTTTTATTAGGGCCCAAATATGGGCTTCCATCACTTTACCAGTTAAGTAAAAGGCTAAAACAGAAAATCAATAATACTTTCACATACAGTACTGTTAACTTGTAAGTTGAATTTTCCTCTATCTGATTGCAATTAGTTGATGACACACTTTTATATGAGTGGACCGATGTTTTCAAAATAAAAATTGCATCATAGATGTAATGTTCTTGCATTTCCTTCCCAATGCTGTGGGGAGAAAAGAGGAAGGTTTATTTTGACCGGAGTGCAACCTAGTTTCGATCCGGTCAAAATTTTCTGTCTGCTTTTGTGATCATGGTGCAGTAGTCACTATTTACATATTTATTTATTGGAGTTTAACGACACTTTCAACAGCCAGAGCCACCTTGCATCGCATAGTTTTATGGGGGGAGGAAGCCACTGAGCAACAGCGAGCAACTGTCAGACTCCCCATTGTACCACACAAGCAGGGTTGAAGACAGGTGCACCATCCATGTGCATTATGCCTTAGTAAACAGCACCACCGTGGCCCCACATGGGCAATCGGGATTAACCCTTTACCCAATGCAGACGATATCAAAATTTATTATTTTAAATATCATTTTTTCAAATTTTTCAAAAAATTTCAACAAAACCATATCATGTGACATGATATGGTTTTGTTGAAATTTTTTGAAAAATAATATTTTTTCAACTGCTGAATTTGCATATTACGCGGGCGGATGCGGCCGATTCGTTGGGTAAAGGGTTAAGTGCTTTGCCCAAGGACACAATGCAGTTAGGCGATTGAACGGCAGGGATCTAACAGCCGTTTGAAGTTCAATGCCAAAACCACTGAGCCACCGTGCTCCCTGCTATAGTCACTACAGTTAAAACTAGAAGTCCTGTCATGAAATGCGCACAAATAGCACGTTGATTTGCACGTTAATCTACGCGTTATGACCATAGTAAGGCTATCAAATTCTGTACATATGGCCTGTGCACAAGCAATGTTTCAGCCAATGGACCTCCGGGTAACCCGGAGGTCCATTGGCAGAAACATTGCCAGTGTTAGCTATGAGTAACCAGGAGAACCTGCCGTGCTTTGGATGCCATTCAATATCGCAATTGCGCGCAATTCCTACGCGCAATTAAGCCTAGATAAGCGCACAATTCGTGAAAGGACTTCTAGTTTTAACTGTATGATCACACGAAACATGACAGGATTTTTATTGGATCACTGGATTATGATCCAATCAAAATTATCTTTAACAAGCTATTAATTGAAAATAGATTTTGTTTTCATTTTTTGAATTTGTTCCCAAAAAAATGTCCATCATCCAGTATAAGTAATTCAATTATTTCCTGCACCCTATGTAACATATAAGCAACTAACTGATGGTACTGTATGCATTTTTACTGCCTTATTCAGGGTATATTATTATGCACTGTCTGATATGGCAGGTACCTATTTCTTATAACCAGAAAGTGTGACTAACCCTGTGCATTACACAGGGTTAGTCACACTTTCTGGTTCTAAAACATTTCATTATTAGCTGAGAGAATAACACTGAGCACTGCACAGTGTAAATCTCCTCTTTTCCAACTCTTCACACAATGTGATGACCCAAACTAACCAGTACTGTTCTCAAAAATTCAAGCTCATCTTATGACCCCTTATTGGAAATGATTGAGAAAAGTTTTTTTTAACAAATTCCAAAAATGAAAACTTATTCTATTTTCAATTAATATAGCTTGTTCTTTCTGCTTTCTTAATAATAATAATAATAATAATAATAATAATTTTAAAGCCTAGAATCCACACACAGTGCTCAATGGCTGTACAATAATTGCATACATACATATACTCACATACATTCTCTCACAGATACTTTGATACATGGATCACTATTATCATTTATTGGTGCCCAACGCCACATCAGCAACCAAGGCTATACCGTGGCGATAAGCGACAGAACCTAAAAGTCAGTAAAAGAAAAAGGGTATTGAATTAAAACAAAATAAAAAAACAAAACAAACTACAACTTTACCAAAACAAGTATGTGAGTGTAACTTGACGAGTAACGAGGCAATCCTCACTGACTCAGTCACACCCACGCACCTGGTAATGTCAGTTTATTATCAAAATTAAAAGACCACTGAAGGAAATGCCTTTCGAAAAAGGTAGGTCTTAGTACCAGACTTGAATGATTCAAGTGATTTACTATTTTTTAAGTTGATTGGAAGGGAATTCCAAAGCCTTGGGCCAGCAACCGCAAAGGCCCTATCACCCGCACTAGTAAATTCAGATACGGGCTGAACCAGACTGAGTTGACCTGATGACGTAAGAGACCTCGGTGGTTTGTGGATGGTAGGCTTGCCATGATTATGCAAAAAGTCGACTAATCGTCGGTCGTGCTGATTGATTGACTTTAAATTGAAAGTCAACTTTTTCGACTTTTTTTTTATCCCTGCATGTATAACGACACCACTGCCTTGTCAAAATGTGATCACACTGTATATACATGATGGGAACTTTTCTGAATGTATAAACAACAGTGGTAGACCATATGGAGGTAAAGGAGGGCGGCCTCTGCACCCCCCCCCCCCCACCCACCCCACCCCCAAACAAATCGTCATTTTTCTAAGTCTGATTCGGAAATATTGCGGTAATTACCTCCCACTTTGAAGATTTTTTTGGGGGGGAAAATATGAAAGTTATTTTCAAGTATTACTGCTCTCGTCATGTCAACAACATGTCCGTATTTTAAATAACATTGTTTCCAATAACCATTCTTTGCTCACAAATCTTTTATTTTGAACAACACGAAATGAACGTTTTTAGTCATCCATGCCCTGATGTCTGAAATACAAAGTTCAATCTTACTGCATGCTTCAGAGTCAAAGGCATGAGTAAAACTAATATACAGCTGTGTGGCATCTGTGTAAAAATGAAAGTTAAGGCCATGGCTTCAGATAATGTCACCAAGAGGTAAGACATAGACAGTGTACAGTAGGGGACCCAACACTGATCCTTGAGGGATGCCAAAACATAGTGTGACCTTGTCTAACGACTCACAGCCAATAAGGACACTCTGTGTGCGACCATTAAGGTACGACGAAAACCAATTAAGTGCTCGGTCAGTAAGGCTTATTCTCACTGCCAGTCTTTGAATAAGTATGTTATGGTCTATGGTGTCAAAAGCGGCGATTAAATCCAAGAAAACAAGACATGTTAGGTTGTGCCTGTCCGTTCTGTATATTTAGGTATTTATTTATGTTTAAGGTCACATATTCATGCACAATGGCTAATCATGACCGTGACAGTTTTACGGGTGGAGGAAGCCGGAGTACCCGGAGAGAACCTCTGAGCAACGACGAGCAGCTGCCAGCTCCCCAACATCGTAACTCCGCACTGCAGCATAGGCAGGGTTAGATTGGTTGAAGACATGCGTACCATCGACGTGCAGTACGCCTTAGTACACGGCGTCATCGTGCCCCCACATGGGCAATGGGGGTGAAGTGTCTTGCCTAAGGACACAACGCGGTTGCCGCAGGTGGGATTCGAACCGAGGACCGCTGGACTTGCAGCCTGCACCTCTGCCTACTGAGCCACCGCGCCCCCATATATTTAGGTAATTATTATATTGGCCTTCCTGATTTTTCATGTATTATAGCTTATTTCGGGCATTCATTGAGTTTCATTCAATTTCATTGCCATTCAGTTATGATTCCAGACATATAGAATGAGTTTTATTGAATTTTATTTGCCCTCATGAACAAACCGAAAACCGAACCGAACCAAAGTTTTACTCAACCTGAAAAACTGAAACCGAACAAGAAACTTAAAAACCTACAGCTCTACAAGCAATGCTTCACTTCTCCAGGTTCCTACGGATGCCCTGGCAAAGATAAATCCACATATCTTTCTCTGGTGAAAATATAATTTTTCACTCATATTTACATATTATATTTTACAGTAAATTACATTATAAAATTATTTTATTCTATCATTTTATCAATGGCAATGCATTTTTGAATTACCTTTGCTCTGGACTGATGGTTTAATCTGAACCGAGTCTTTGATACAATGATTTTCTTGCCTTCGCTGAGATTCTGGACTGATATTCAGGTTGCTACAATGTTTATCTTGGTAATTATGATCTTGGAATGCCTGAATAAAAACAACTCAGAAATGCAGTTTTCAAACTGATATTAAAAAGATAAAACACAAAGCATGGTCATTCACAGTGAATTCTTGGAGAATGTTCAGTTCACCTGAACAATAGGTCGAGTCATGTGCGCTACAAAACTGAGAGAGGCATGGACTCAAACCATGTGTCATAAAGCGATTGAGAAATTTCTAAAAAAAAATTTCATGCTTTCACCTAAAACCATTTTTTCTAATACATTCTTTCGGATATTTTGCATGAATACATAATTGATAGACTAGTTTTCTGCACTCGACATTACAGGACTTCTATTTTCAACTGTGTGGTTAAAACTAGTGTCCAACCGATTACCAAAAATGGTCACTGACCGATTACCGGTTATTTGAGCCCACAATCGGCCGATTCTGATGCCGTTTCCGATTGTAATACCATGCACTACAAGACAAGTCGAGGCTCGCAAGAACTACATTAAACTGAACATTTTTCAAAGTGTTAAACTTCGTTGACTGGGGTCCCAGTAAAATTACCAGTCGCGCACACTTGGACGGTAAATGTGGCTCTCAGAGCCACGTTTACCGCCCAAGTGCGCACGGCTGGTAATTTTACCGCGACCTGAGTCAATGGAATGCATCCTTCACTTTTCCGGTATGAACTGGCGATTGCTGCAAGTGTGCTCAGTTGTAAGCTTTACATTCATTTAACATATATCCCGTAAAGGGGCTTCTAGAGAGATTAGGAACACCCATTGTGGTTGTTTCTCAACTTTATTGAATGGTATCATCGACATCATTTTACATTAACAATTGAACAATTGCAGAAGATAATAAAATGCGATTCAGAAAAATCACAAATTGCTTGGCAACAATCGTTTGAACTGATGTTCCAGGAGCTGTTGACGTTGTCATCCGATTGCCCAAAATCGGCCGATTGTGGTGGCCGGTTCCGATCATCGGTTGAACACTAGTTAAAACTAGATGTCCTGTCACAACTACTACAGGAAATGCTCGTTCAGTCCGTGGAATTAGCCAATTAGCCATTTTTTGCGGCGGCATGAAATTGTCGTCGCAAAATTCAATTACGTCGGCACTTTAGATTTGGCGACGGCATTTTCTGTTTTGGAAGTTTTAACAATAAATCTTACCTATCAGAGTTTTTGTTGTTCCTTTTATAGTACAGTGGAACCCTGTTAATTGAATAGCCACTTTGCCAATGAAAATTATTCAATTAACAGGAGCATTCAATTAACAGGGATTGTGTCACTTTCCTGTATTCTAGAGATAAACTTAGCATTTATTCTATTATATCTTGTTTGACAGAGCTCCATGAGCTCTGTCAAACAAGACATAATAGATTAAATGCCTATATTGGACGTACTGAGGCCAAATAGGTCTATAAACAAAGGAAAACTTGGGAGAGTCAGGGTAATTTTTCGACAGGTTACAAGATTTTTTATTCAATAAACAGGAGTTTACTCTATAACCTATATTTAATTAACAGGTCAAATTTGTACTGGAGGTATGGTAAATGGTTTTGAGTTGGGAAATTATATTCAATTAACAGAGATATACAATTACGAGATATCCAATTAAGTGGGCTCCACTGTACATGGTTTATATTTAAATTAGATGCATACCATGATACGTGTAACTTCGAACCAACAAGACAACATTTCGACATTTAAACAGGAAGAAGACAACAGCTGATCTCAGGGACACCACGTGTTGTGGATTTTAATATGGATATGCAGAAAGATGAATGGAAAGGCGTTCAACACCGGCGATTATCCACATTCGGGGCCCAGTTTTCAAACAAATTAAAGTACAGTACCGTTGGAAAGAAGTTGCAATATAAAGGAATGCATGGTGCATACATGTACCAATAAAATTGTATTGTTGAAATAGCGTTCGTTGAAAGCAACAAGATGCTATCTGCAGTAGCATTGCAGATAGCATCGTGCTGCTCTCAACGGGCGATATGCCTATATTCTATACTGTAACATGATTCTAGCAACTCACATCATACTGTAAGAAAATGTTATCTGGATATTGTGACAAAATAGTCTGCATTCACGTTAGTTTGGGTTTGTATAAATTCTAAAACCCATTTTTAAATCACAAGCCCTGTTCAGCTCCTTGACTATGTTCATTTATGCGACGGCAAAAAAATGCCGTCACAAATCCCAATTACGTCGGCAGTTGCGACGGCATTGCCGAATGCCGCCGTAGATTCCTGGGACTGCTCGTTAGATAATGCGCTAACTAGTGCAGAACAGTCAACTGAACCAAGTTAACCCTCTGCACACTGAAGTCAAAATTCGAAAATTTCAAATTCCAATTTCTGCCCATAATGTAACTAGAAATTTAACCAATTCAGTCTTGTTTGACAGAGCTCAGTGAGCTCTGTCAAACAAGATTGAATTGGTTAAATTCTTAGTTGCATTATGGGAAAATTTGCAGATTGAAATTTTGATTTTTCGACATCAGTGTGAAGGGGGTTAAACATGTGGTAATTTCTGTGCTATGTAATGCAGAATGTAGTGTGCTATTCACAAGGTCAATAACTCTGATCTCTGATGCATATCATTAGAAAAAGAAATGTGTTGTTAACAGACTCGAACATTCAGTGATATCATTTCAAATCAAGTTCACCTGGTAAATTAGTGATGACAATGAAAAATGAAAGTGTCAATGACACTGTAGCTTAACCTGTCTGTGTGTTATGTTTGATGAAAAGGATAAAGTTCTTTGTTCATGAAAGGATTATGAAATAAGTCAAGAATTGTGATAATTGGGAATATGTTGTTAATTTCTGTTCCCTGTTTGCTATGTTTTCATTAAAAATAATATGAGGTGTAGACTGTACTGAAGAATTGAGGGTGGATTAATATGACCTCACAATTAATGTATGTGGCCCTCACAGTTAATGTATATCAACGAAAGTTACCAATTTACAGTGAAATTATTCCAAAACAAATCATCCTACCAAATTACAATGAAATCCCTTCATAAATATCTCCTATAGACTGTGCTAAAGGTTTTCCAGCTTCGGGCCCCTTCAGCCATCACAGTTGACCAATCACAACCAAAAGGGGACGTTCTCATTGAGACATTATATGGAGTCAATCTACCAAGTTACAATGAAATCCCTCCATAAATATAACCTGTAGACTGTGCTAAAGGTTTTGGGCTCAGGCAGTCATCATGGTTGACAGATCGCAACCAAACAGGGAAGTTCTCATCTAGACATCATACGGAGTCATCTTACCAAGTTACAATGAAATCCCTCCATACTAAATATGACCTGTAGACTGTGCTAAACGTTTTGGGGTTTCGGGCTTGGGCAGCCATCATGGTTGACAGATCACGACCAAAAGGGGACGTTCTCATCTAGATATTATACAGAGGCATTCTACCAAGCTACAATGAAATCCCTTCATAAATATGACCTGTAGACTGTGCTAATGGTTTTCGGGTTTTGGGCTCGGGCAGCCATCACAGTTGACAGATGGCGACTAAAAGGGGATGTTCTCATCCAGACATGACCTCAAACCTGCATATGAAATTTTGTGATGATCGGACAAAAACTACTGGGTGTAGCCTGTTCTGAAGGAAAATGTGAACAGACAAACTTCCGCATGCATGATGGCAATAATTTACCTTAACTTTGTCAAATTAAGCTAAAAATGCCAAAAATAGTGTTGAAACGACCAGAGTTAATTTTTGAAAATAGTCTGAAGAGTGAAATCAAAGTCGTTGCCAAATCGGATAATCGTACATGTATTTCAAATGATTGATTCAGTGCTATGTTAATAGCATGGACGGGACTTGGGTCAGATGTGTATGTATGAACAGCCCACCACATGATTGATCGTTTTGAAATCGCAAAACAAAAATGTTTTAAGTAATTTTTTTGAAGATTATTCCTATAATAACTTTGGACATTTTTCAATCAACATCTATAAATTATTAAGTCCACAACCTCCTTAGGAGATTCATTGGTATTAGTGTTGTAGCCATTATCCAATTAGTCGACTCACAGTTGACTGTTGTGATAGTCAACGGTTTTTATTTTTAGTTGATCATTGTTCATTTTTAAATTGGTACAAGTCAGGTTTAAATTGTACAGTGTATTGAAGTGACTGAACAGTTAGATTATTAACCTTGAACCCTTTAAACCCTGGTGGTATCTTCCATATTAGTTCAATGACAGCAACTGGAAGAGTCTATGTTCATAATTTAGGGGTAGACCAATTAATATTTAATGAAATTAAGATGTGTCATGTTCCTGGCCAGAAAAATGGCTGCTAGGGTTAGGCCTCACAAAGTAGATCCTCTGTTTCTCAGGCCATTTTTTGTAAAATTGCATGTGTGCGGGCATTTTTTTATTTTATTTTTTATTTTTGTAATTATTTCTTTGCCATTAAAAAGTTCATGTTCTTGGTTTGTTTTATGTTTTAGGCCCCATAATCTATATAATAGCATGGGTGGTGGAATATTACATCTCTTGAGTGTAAGAAGGCTTTGCAATGCTTCTTGCGCGAAAGGGACAATTTTATTAACTTGGGTAAAATATCAGACATAATCCATTCGATTTTGATTTTTGTAAGTTTGGATAGATCATAAAAAGAGAGCATGCGGCAGCCAAAAGGACCATGCAGGAGGGCCTGAGAAACAGATTTTTATTTTTTTTAGGCCTTAAACATATCACTAAAATAACTTGTAATATCGGCATGATTGTGCAATAATGTAATTTTGCACTGAGTCTTGCTATTTGATCAATCTCTGTTCTCTGTTTCGAATTAAAGTTTTCCTTTTCAAGATTGTACCTTTCATTCTTCAAACACTGTGTTACAGTTAAAACTAGAAGTCCTGTCAGGAAATGCGCATAAATAGCACGTCGATCTGCGCATTATTCTATGCATTAGGACCATAGAAAGGCTATCAAATTCTGTACATATGGTCTGTGCACAAGCAATGTTTCAGCCAATGGACCTCCGGGTAACCCAGAGGTTCATTGGGTGAAACATTGCCTGTGTTTGCTATGTGTAACCAGGAGAACCTGCCATGATTTGGATGCCATTCGATATGGCAATTGCGTGCAATTCCTACGTGCAATTAAACCTAGATAAGCGCACAGTTCATGACATGACTTCTAGTTTTAACTGTAGTATTAACCAGCACTGTGTTAATCAGTACTAAATAGTATCATTCAAATGGTGTACCTCTGAATAGTTTTGTGGTTTCAAAAGTCATTGCAGAGTAAATAGAATCTTTGGTCTTGTGCAAGAATCTTTGGTCTTGTGCACCCAAACAACCCTATTGGAACAATCCGAACTGTGAAAGTGAAAACTGTCCCAAGATTCGCAATGGTCAGTTCACATGTAGTACTTAATAGTAACTTGTGTAGGAATGGAAGGAGTTTTATGTTCAAAATTTCTGAAAATTAGTTATAGAAATGAAACATTTACACAAATGTCCTTCTGTTTAAATTCTTCAGCTCAGTTGGAGATATTTTGGTGTTTCCATTTTATTTCATTCTCAACACAGAACTTTACACATTTAAACATCATCATAGTCATGACAGCCCTAGTGGATATTATGTCTAGGTATCCGTCGTTACGTCTGTCCATACATCATTTTGATTTTGTATTATAACTCTGGCATCGGTATTTGGGTTTTGATGTCCTTTGGTATGATGACAGACCAGCACAGGTGGGGGGAATGGGGGGGGGGGGGGAGGGGGAGGGGGGATGGAAGGGAGGACATCCACAAATAACAATTTTTTCCACACATTCATACCAGAGTTATGGGCCTTGTAAGACTTAGAAAAATAGTAGAATGAACGTTTTGCATTATAACTCTGGAAGCGGTCAGATTTTGATGTCCTTTGGTATGATAATAGACTGGTATGAGGGACATGATTTCCACATATCCTAGGTTTTGTCTGTACATTCCTACCAGAGTTATGGCCATTGTTACTTTTCGAGAACTCTGTATGAATGTTTTGCATTATAACTCTGTCATTTGTGTGTGGATTATGATGTTATTTGGTATGGTGAGAGTTGAGCATGGGGGAGAAGACAACCACATATTGCAGGTTTGGTCCACGCATACAGACCAGAGTTATGGGACTTGGAAAAATAGTCAAATGAACATTTTGCATTATAACTCAGGCATTGGTTGGCAGATTTTGATGTCCTTTGGACATGAACGCTCATCTGAAGATAGATTTTCATAGGCAATATGTATTGCCAACTGAATCCATCTAGCAAAAGAATGAACAGAAATATCCCTTCTGTTAGGAATTAAAAGAAAGAAGCGTTTTCTTCCTTTTCTAATAAACTCTGATCGGCATTTATATATGCGCATAGCCCGGACTGGACACAGCAGAGGTCTATGGTTGTCTGTAGGAGGCAGAGCCCTATGGTAATAGGCTCAGGCCGTTTATCTGGAGCCTGATTCTTAGCCAAAAATCCCACTTCTGTAGTTAAAGCAATGGTATTACCCACACTACGGTAGTGAGATTCGCCAACAGATAGATTATGAAGTTCGCTAACTCTTCTAGCGGATGCAAAGGCTAAGAGAAATGCCGTTTTATAGGTCAAAATTTTGAACTCTACAACGTCCAATGGCTCAAACGGAGCTTCTTTAAGCTTCACCAACAGAACCCAAGCCAAATTCCACTCAGGAATTAATTTTAGGGTTCTAGGTCTATTTATAGAGAAATTTCTAACCAATATAATGAAGCATTAGATCCAATTGCCAAGTTATCATGATGAGCATAAGTGTCAGATAACATAGACCTATAGCCCTTAATAGTGACGAGTTGCAGTTTGAGATCATCAAACAAGTAGATCAGAAAATTGGCAATGTCCAGAATGGACACATCGTATGCATCTATCGACCGATCCTTACACCAACGGAAGAAAACCTTCCACTTTGCTGTGTAATTCAACAAAGAGGAGGACCTCCTGCAGTTAGAAATTGCGTCCACTGCTCGTCCTGTAAATTGCTTGCCGTGCAAGAAGGACAGCACAACAGAAAAATGTGAAGGTTGAGACCTTCCGGGTTGAGATGCAGTGTGCGTGACATCCCTGATAAAGAAGGTCCTCTCGCAGAGGAAGTTTCCGGGGAACGTCCCATAACAGACACCTGAGAAGATTGATCCACAGTTTCTGTGACAACAGAGGTGCTGCTAGTAGAATTTTGTAATGAGACTGTTTGAATCTGCTGAATCAACGGAGTTGGAGGATACTCGTATCCTATCATTCCGTCCCATGAAATTGACAGAGCGTCTATTGCGTACGCGCGATGGTCTGGGCATGGTGACACATACGTCTGTAACTGATTGTTCAGATGACGCAAACAGATCTGATCTATCATGGGTTGATCCCACTGGTAGCAAATCTGTCTGAATACATGCTTGTTGAGCATCCACTCTGATGGCAACAGGTGACCTTTCCGAGATAGAGAGTCTACTATTACGTTCAGACGACCCGGTTCATGCCGGACAGAGAGATGAACATGATGATTCACGACATACAGGAGAATTTTTTCCGTTAGTTCGCATAACGGAATCGAATGAGTGCCACCCTGGTTCCTGATATACGCTACGACCGTCGAGTTGTCCAACAATATCTGAATGTGAGCGTCCGCTAGAATGCGAATCCAATGTTGTGGCACTAACCATGTTGACATCATCTCCTTGATGTTTATGTGTTTTTCTAGAAACCAAAGGCCTCAAAGACCCCGACACTTCAAGTCTGTTGGGCTCAGGGTCGTGTCCCAACCCGTTTGACTCACATTCGTCTTACTCGTGAAAGCCGGATCCAGCAGTTGTTCATGCAACACCCTGAGTTAATCACTGAGTATCTGCCCAAATCTGGACCTTTTGTTTTACTAGGTCCGTTAGAACAATACTGGTCTTAAACGAATGCGTCTTCACACTCCCGTTCTGAGTAAAGAATATCTGGAGGGGACTAGTGTTGAAACGATTATCCGACTAATCCGAGTCGACGCGGTTATTAAATTAGTCAATCCCAAAATCTGCTAGTCGATTAGTCGGGAAAAACCACCACCTCCATGCAATCAGGTCATCAGTGCCATTGAACATTATCGGGACACATGATTAATTTGTTAAAGCCTCAATGCATTCTTGCGTTGATGATTGCCACTGCCGACAGTCTGTGGGGTGATCTTGGTGACCCGAACTGAACTCAAAGTCTCAAACTTCAAAGACAAGTGTCTCTGCGGTTTCATTGTTTTATGTTGAATCGTTGATTACATACAGTGCCAACTGCGACCTTGACCTTGTTTATTTTGCTGTGATGCAATTCATCTGATTCATCTGAGTGATACAACTAACTTGTCACTGTGCCTGTGGCACGTGCCGCATTTGCCTTTGATGTGAGCACAATCAATGAGGGTCAAGGACTACTTGGTAGGGTATGATAGAACCTGGGACAAATGTGATATTGACATCTTGACATGTAGCTCATGTTCTATTCAAAGGTTTCACTATAACAGCACCGGTGTAGAATCTCGGTGAATAGCCTCGTTTTGAGTTTTGTGTATGCATGGTGAACAGCTGATTTTAAAAACCCATGTTATGATATGAGCCAGTAAGCTGCCCTTTTATTGGTTTATAAGTGACCAAACACAACGGCTTAAGCAAAGTGAATATATGACTAACCACTTTCAATTGTGTCGGTTTAGCATTTGAACGTTATGTTCTGACACGCAGAGTTGGTGGATACTCATAACTTATGAAAATATCAATGCCACACTGCCCGTTTCATACTGTAGGCACAGAAATGGAAAATTTCGGGAGGGGTCCGACTAATCGACTAGTATTCGATTACTTCTGTCGACTAGTCGACTCCTGAAAATCCCTAACCGTTTCAACACTAGAGGGGACATGTGCGCAGACGGCCCATCGGAATAAGATCTGCAGCCACTCCGCAAAGCCCCATCAGTCGCATGAATTCCCTCGCTGTTAATGTGTCTGAGTGTAGACAAAAGCGAGCATATGAGCCTCGAAGCTCATTCCCAAGTGAATGAACGACTTGGACGGAGCTAGATCCGACTTTTTCTCGTTTACGATGAAACTGAGACGTCGGAGCAATAGAAGCAGACTCTGAACATCGTTCTGAAGAATAATTTTGTTGCCGTATCTCTGAAAAATGTCACCCAAGTAAGCCGACGTTACTGCAGACGGATGAGCTCAAAAGTGTGACATTACCGAGTTCATTATTCGAGTGAATGCCCAGGGAGCCAGGTTCAGACCGAAGCACATCGCTCGGAACTGATACACTTTCCCTTGTGCTGCGAACCGCAGGTACTTTCTGAATGCCTGAAGAACCAGGACATGAAAGTATGCATCCTTTAGATCTATGCTTGTTACATAGTCGTTCACTCAAATGCTCGCTCTTACCGACCGAATGGTCTCCATATAGAACTTCAGAGCCACGATAAGCTTGTTTATCCAGCTCAAGTCTATTACTGGTCGGAACGAGCTGTCTGGCTTCGGTACGAGAAACAGATGACTGTAAAAACCTTGAAAATTTTTATTCTCAACAACCTCTATTGCTTCCTTTGACAAGAGAGCCTGTACCTCCACTAGGAGAGACCCTCTTTTGCAAGGATTTGACGGAAGATTTGTCCAGTGCGGACATCCTGTTAGTGGTGGTTTCACCCGGAATGTTAGCCGTAGGCCGTCCGAGGCTACATTTCTCACCCACTGATCTTCCGTAATTGTTATCCAGTTTTTGCGAATCTTGATAACCTTCCACCACTGGCAAGCAATAGAGGTCGAGACTATCACTTGTACGACCTGCGAGTCTTATGGGAGGAGAAACCATGTCCTCCCCGCGAAGAGCCTTGACCCATCGGCTTAGGGGTGTCTGACCAGTAGTCTCGATCAGACCTATGCCCCTTTCCTGAGTTGCTGTAATGATGACCACCACAGTAACCATATGAGGGTTTCCTATACCCTTGTGAGGAGTCCCCTTTTGACGATTTCCGTCTTGGACGCCTCCTTCACTCTTTTCTGCTGATGCAGGTCGATGAGACCCCGACTTAAGTAGCAGAGTATGAGATGCTTTCTTAGTAGCCTGGTCATAAACCAGAGAAAGCTTGTAGTCAAAAATAGTGAGTCCGGAAATCGGAGCGACTCGGAGAGAGTTTTTCACCTTGTCATCTATCAAAGATGACGATACAAGAGCACCATCAAGTCTGATTAACTCCATATTAGCCACTGTTAAGGCGCAGTTATACATGGTAAACATAATTGCCTTGGAAAGAACTCTTGAAGAGGTACAGACGTCCTCAAATTCCTTCCCGTTGAGGCGTTGTGCCATAGCTCTTGTAAGGTGATCTGCGTAAGACACAGAGTCCAAATTCGCTCTATTTGAAAAAATAGGCATCTCAATTGTGTCCGAGCGAATTGTGAATGATCCAGGCAAGGATACCTCTAGATCCTCAGCCTGCTCATCCAAACGCCAAGGAACTTTCTGTACTCCCCAACCGTTTTAAATGAACGTGGTCCAAGAAACGGTAAATTAATGGAAGAGGATAAGAAACTGCCTTTCTTCTTCCCACTGGAGAGGTTAAATATGGCATTGTCTAAATGGCCGAAGGCCTGCGACATCTGTCTAGACTGAACCGGAAAAGATAGGATCTCCTCCTTTGTGTGGATAAAGTCTGCATCTAATGATGCCAGCGGTTTCTTTCTTGTCATCGCAGTATTCTGATTCGCCAGAACAAATTCAGGGTAGTACTGATGGATTAAATCCATCACAACCATGTGTTGTTCCGAAAGGGAAGTGTAATCTTTGTCCACATCCCTTTCACCATTCGAAAGAATCAGTTGTGAGTCTCGGTCTGCTGCATCTGAATGGGCAGATAACTGGACCGACACAGCACCGTCTGACAACTGAGGTTCTGAGCCTGCCGTAGGCTGCTCTTGCACTTGCTGGGATGCTGTGAGTCCATTATGGAGGCCTGAGGAGCAGCAGTCTTCTGTTTCTTCGCCACTTGCTGCTCCTGGGACGGTGTTCCGAGATGGCTCTTTTCTCAGGACGTCCCGATAAACGAGGCCTCGTCTCTCTAGCTACCGGATGGTCTGACTTTGCAGACGATGAGTGGTCCCTTCTTGGCGATGCAGGCTGGATATCTGAAGTCGGGTAGCTAGGGTACGGTCGTGTGTTCTTGGTAGATGACGATGTAGAAGCCGTATCCACACCCGGCATCACGGTACCCAGGGGCAGAGTAACCGCTTCACCGGTCAAGCTAGCTGCAGACAAGGGACTAAAACCACCGGCTAGTGCCTTTATCCCCTGTCTAATATTCATGAGCACCTTGGCAGCTAGCTCTGTTTGCTCATTGGAGCACGAAGACAGTAGCATACTTTCTCTAGGCATTATGTAACCATCACCATGTTCTTGTTCCTCTGAAAAAGAAACTGAGAAACTTGATTGATTTAGTGGCGAGAGGACCGACATTGGCCTCTCACTGCTAACAACATACCATGACACCCATGTCCAACGTTTGTCATCCCATCCAACACATGTAGGACAAGAATTAGTGGGAGTACATCGACTACAAGCAAGGCAACACGCATCTAAATCGGAGGTAGACTTCCTCGCCTTGCATTTTGAACAATAAGCTTTCATAATTAATCAAAACAAAGTTGACAGTACTCCCACCAACTCCACAATAAATATATAATAAAGATACATAATAAATCACATTCAAAATAATGAAAGTGTCAATGACACTGTAGCTCAACTTGTCAAGACAAAGACATGCACATGTATAGTATGTGACACAGCAATGACAAACATCTAGGTAATGACCTGATAACAAAGGTACATATAAAGTATTGTAACGGTCTGTACATAAATACTGACCGTTGCCTGTAACAAATGTATAGGTAAAGTATTGTAAAGGTGGGTGACAGTCAGATGCTAAACTAGAAAAGAAATCTTTGAGTCCCAGAGTGGGTCTGACTGAACCCCAAAATATTTGTTCTCATAGGACAGTGATAACAAAGCACCCCAAAACACACTCGTTCCTGTCCCAAGATGAAAACAAAGGTACCCAAGAAGTTTTGTGAAGATCAGTTCATAAATACGAGCTGTATATAAATTCAAGCCATCTTGAATTTTGGACCGCACCCAGAAACACTCATTCTTGTCCCAAGGTGATAACAAAGGTACCCAAGAAGTTTTGTGAAGATCGGTTCATAAATACAGCCTCTACCCTGAGCTGTATTGACATGTGTGCTTACATTGTGTAAGTAGCACAGAATAAATCGAAGTTCATCTAATTTGCATAATTTCTGCACGACAAAAAAAAACCTTACAATATGTGATGCATTCCATGTTACTAAACATTCATACAAAAATTTATTCAAATCAGAACTTTCATACAGAAGTTCTGTACAAAAGACTGATTGCACTAATTTTGGTACAAAATGGCTGCTGGTGGCCATCTTGAATTTCGAACCACACCCCAAAACACTCACTCTCATCCCACGGTGATAACAAAGGTACCCAAGAAGTTTCATAAAGATTGGTTCATAAATATTGCCTCTAGTCTGAGCCATATAGAAGTTGTGTACAAAAAACTGATTAGACCTAATTTCGGTACAAAATGGCCACTGGCAGCCATCTTGAATTTTAGACCGCACCCAGAAACACTCGTTCTTGTCCCAACCTGTGTTATATGTGATGTATCCCATGGTACTAAACAATCACACAAAAAATTATTCAAATCAGCGCTTTCATGTGGAAGTTATGTGCAAAAATCTGATTGCACCTAATTTTGTACAAAATGGCTGCCATCGGCCATCTTGAATATCGGACCGGAACCCAAAACACTAGTTCTCATCCCTCGGTGATACCAAAGGTACCCAAGAGGTTTCGTAAAGATCGGTTCATTATACGGCCTCTAAAGCGAGCCGTATTGGCATTTGCACTTACAGTACTGAAAGTAACACCAAAAAACATCAAAATTAGTCTAATTTGTACAATTTACGCATGAGAAAAAAAACGTATTATATGTGATGTATCCCATGGTACTAAACATTCATACAAAAAATTATTCAAATCAGAGTTTTCATATGGAAGTTCTGTACAAAAAACAGATTTCTGCATCGTCGGTACAAAATGGAGGCTGGCAGCCATCTTGAATATCAGACTGCACCCAAAAACACTCGTTCTCGTCCCACAGTCATAACAAAGGTACCCAAGAAGTTTCGTATACTCGGTTCATAAATACGGCCTCTAGCCCGAGCCATATCCAATTGTTGAAGTACGGACAGACGGATGGACGGACAGACGGACGGACGGACGGACAGATGGACAGACTGACAGACAGACGGACGGACAGACAGATGACGGGCCATGACAAAAGCTCAAATTTAGCTTTGCCAAAGTTGAGCTAAAAATCGAAAAATTAATTTAAAAAAATTTTCCGAAAAAAATTTGACAGGAGCCCAAGTCCCCAAAGGGAACAGACGAGCCCAAGGGAATCCCGATAGAGCCTAAGTGTGGACAAAATTCAAAAAATTATTGCTACAGTTAAAACTAGAAGTCCTGTCACGAATTGTGCGCTTATCTAGCCTTAATTGCGCGTAGGAATTGCGTGCAATTGCCATATCGAATGGCATTCAAAGCACGGCAGGTTCTCCTGATTACTCATAGCAAATACAGGCAATGTTTCTGCCAATGGACCTCCGGGTTACCCGGAGGTCCATTGGCTGAAACATTGCTTGTGCACAGGCCATATGTACAGAATTTGATAGCTTTACTATGGTCATAACGCGCAGATTAACGCGCAGATCGACGTGCTATTTGTGCGCATTTCATGACAGGACTTCTAGATTTTAACTGTACACTACCGGAATAACATAATATGTATCTTACACCAATCCTACAGTAATATAAATAAGAAACTACATATATTTATGAGACGTTGCCAATGTAAACGTCAGTAGAAAAACCAGAAACAAGACTCCAGGCACTGAATAACAAGGCCCGAAGTCAGTAACAGATTTTAGACTATCTGATGAAAAGCAAGATCTTCAGATGAAGAAAAAATGATACATCGGATATAAGATGCATGACCCAAACGCCTAACCACCCCTAGGGTGAGGACGAAAACATAGAATAAGCCAAAAAGCTTGGGAGTTTGACAGGAGGGCTTCAAGGAAGGATAGGGAAGGAACACTTGAACAGTGGAAAATCATTAGCAAGAATGATGACGTCAGGCCGATGTCCCGAAATTGGGAAACATGAAATAATTTTGATAAAAATTATAAAGTTACAGCCCTGAATGTTTCCAACCACCGTTGTTCACTTCCATCATCCAATATGTCCTTGGATCCACCAAATTTTACCACTCATTTGTGTCTGGCATCATTAAAACTGAGATTTAAAAGCACAGATGTCAATTTGTTGTTACTGACTGGAGGGCCAAACAAAGAATGATGGTTGGCGCCAATTTCGGTGCCCTCCTGGAGACTGCGCATGCACAGTTCGTAAAAGTATGGAGGACCAGATAGGACATAAAATTTTCGGTTTTGTATGCAAATTTTGGGGATAGGGGGGGGGGGGGGGGGGGGGAAAGGGAATTTGTGTTTGGCCCTGCATTATTTTTTTGAGTTAGCACCAGCTAGTCTGGGCCATTGGTTGTTGTATAAAAATATGCTTCCCCCTGTTCTACAGTTAAAACTAGAAGTCCTGTCACGAATAGTGCGCTTATCTGGGCTTAATTGCGCGTTGGAATTGTGCGCAATTGCCATATCGAATGGCTTCCAAAGCACGGTAGGTTCTCCTGGTTACTCATAGCAAACACATGCAATGTTTCTGCCAATGGACCTCCGGGTTACCCGGAGGTCCATTGGCTGAAACATTGCCTGTGCACAGGCCATATGTACAGAATATGATAGCTTTAATTGGGCCATAACGCGCACATTAACACGCATATCAACGTGCTATTTGTGCGCATTTCATGACAGGACTTTTAGTTTTAACTGTATTAACTCTTGACAGTCTACATCTCGTGGCTTTGTAGTTGTTTTTAGGCAAGTTTTGGCTACCTATATAGGCAGCTACAGTACATCCTATAACAAAGTATACCATTAGGCACTATTCTTTTGTTAATGACGCCATATTAGCGCCTTATTTTGGCGATATTCCTATAGCATTAACGCGATATTTTCAACATGTTGTGGAGAATATCGCAAGACAAATGTGCGGGTTAGTACTCAAACGATTAGTCGACTAGTCTATGTCGACTCTGGGCAAACCAGTAGTCGACTCTCAATTGTGCAGTCGACTAGTCGGAGGAGTTCAAGCTTTTAGGTAAATAGTATCCCTTCTGTGCCACTGTCAGACAGTTTGAACAGCAAAATTGGGCAATCAATGTATACATCTATTGCCATCTAATAGTAGTGACAGTAGTTTGTTTTAACTGGTACTAGTAGAGTGCTGAATTATTTTGGGCTATCAGGAGATGTTATTAATTTGCTTGGTTGCAATTTATGGGAGAGTGCCTATAGGCACTCTCCCATAAATCGCAACAAGGCAAATTAAATAAGACTATATAATTTCACTCTTAGCATAATTAGAAGCACATTAACAGAATGATGTTCCAGTTAAGTTGCTGTATATGAATGCCCAAGTGAAGCCAAATTTGGACCTTCAGCACTCTACTGGAACACCAACACTGTTATAAGGAGACACGTTATCACCAATGACTAGTCGAAGTCGACTTGACTTTTGGGTATTGACTAGTCGACTTTGGAATTCACTAGTCGTTTGAGCACACGTGCGGGTGGCACAATATTTTCATAACTATTGTTCATACTTTTTTGGATGAAAAGAAGAGGAGCGAATACTTATAATAACATGGACGATTTGAGTCATGCGAAGCTTTTTAGGTTAAACGAACTGACAAAGTCAATGTATCCACTGACATCAATGCAATTAAAGCTCAGATATCTCTTGGCCAACCCGGCTTCACGAGTGTCCTTGAGAGTATGTCTACATAATTGCAGTTTAAACTTTTATAAATATAAACCTCTCGATCTTTAAAGTCAAAGAGAGAGAGGGGGAGGGGGTGGGGGGGGTCTTTCTTTCTCATTCGATAACAACAATATCAAGCACGAATTGGGGTAAAATGAAATACAAATATTTGTGGAAGCAACAAAATGGCCTTTTTGAATGTGTAAAATGATCCAATTAAAATTTATTTAAAAAAAGGAAACAGAAATTCCCAAGCCCCACTATTAAACTGCATCTGATCAGATGAGCTCAGTTTGGTAGAGCTGTAGGTTAACCGAAACCGAACCGAGGCTTTTTGTTTTTTTTAAAAACCGAAACCGAATCCATCGACATCCCGTAATCTAAGGTTTTTCGTTATTATTAAAATACTCTCTTGCTGCAGAAATTCACAGAATGTAGCCATCCCAGAGTAGTGAGAGTACTACTCTGGGATGGCTACATTCTGAGAATTTCCGACATTTCAGCTTAGTTGTGTTCGCAGCTTTCCTCAAGTTGCGCGTAGGTGTCAGACCTCGAAAAATGGCCAAGCACAATAAAAGTTCTGTATATTTAGCTAATTATTATATTGGCTTTCCTGATTCTTCAATTATTATAGCTTATTTCAGGCATTCATTGAGTTTCATTCAATTTCACTGCCATTCAGTTATGATTCCAGACATATAGAATGAGTTTTATTGAATTTTATTTGGCCTCATGAACAAACCGAAAACCGAACCAAACCGATGTTTTACTCAACCTGAAAAACCGAAACCGAACAAGAAACTTAAAAACCTACAGCTCTACAGTTTGGATGTGCAAAAGACCATATTTCCAAATCACAGGTTAAACGACTCCGTCTGTGATATATTTTGGACATTTTTTGATGAAATATCTATTATAAATGTGAACAAAATATGAAGTACTTACATGTTTTTTTTTAATTAAACTGCACAGTGAAAAATATTGTTCATAATCCTTCATAATATTCGAAAATTATCCAGAATTATATACACATAAGCAAGAATACAGTTAAAACTAAAAGTCCTGTCCCGAAATGCACACAAATAGCATGTCGATTTGCGTGTTAATCTACACGATATGACCATAGTAAGGCTAGCAAATTATGTAAATATGGCCTGTGCACAAGCAATGTTTCAGCCAATGGACCTCCGGGTAACCCGGAGGTCCGTTGGCAGAAACATTGCCCATGTTTGCTATGAGTAACCAGGAGAACCTGCCGTGCTTTGGATGCCATTCATACGCGCAATTAAGCCTAGATAAGCGCACAGTTCGTGACAGGACTTCTAGTTTTAACTGTACGTCCACCCAGCACTACGAACTGATGAACAGATTGGAAAATACTGTGTTCTATTTCAGGATTGCTTTTTAGCTTTGTGCTTATTAAAACGTGTCTTTGTGTACTTGCTTGTTTTATTATTATATTGAAATGATTGTTGTTGACAATTATTTGTGTGTTTATGTTTGTTTACTGTTTATGACTTCACTACAGTAAAACCTGTCTTGATAGACCATAAATGTATCTACCAGGCACCGATTGGTTTTACTCTATAATGGACCTGCTATGGGAGACCACCTGTCTTGAGAGACCACCTATCTTGAGAGACCACCTGTCTTGAGAGATCACTGTCTTGAGAGACCACCTGTCTTGAGAGACCACTGTCTTGAGAGACCACCTGTCTTGAGAGACCACATCTGCCAGGCACCGATTGGTTTTACTCTATAATGGACCTGCTATGGGAGACCACCTGTCTTGAGAGCCCAGTGACCTGGTACCAACTTGTATTTTTATGCCATAATGGACCTGTCTTGAGAGACTGCCCCTTTGAAGACTGAAACCATGACAAAAACTTTTTACCTGTCCTGGAATTGGAAAATCCATTGTGGTTATACTAACATAATTAAAAGTATTAAAAGCTCTTAATTGGGTTTCAATTGCTAACTCATTAAAGATTGAGATGTTTTTATAAGACCCCTGTGAAAAGATTAGGATTATTGCTGAATAAACAATTATTTCATACATACCTGAAATGTGACAGATACATGTAGGAATAAAAATAAATTAGTGTTGAAAATCTTCAATGAAGATTTTCAACACTAATTTATTTTTATAATTTTTATAACAGTTCATTTCAATTTGTTACAAAAACTTCATAAAAAAGAACAACTACAAAGTAATTACAAAAATCCATTTTTCTCCAGTTCTGAATTTTGTGGTTGGTTATTCACTGACTTGAGAAAACCTGAAATCTGTAATGAGAGACCACCTGTCTTGAGAGACCACTTTTGTGTGGCCCAAAGGTCGGTCTCTCAAGACAGGTTCTACTGTACTGTTAATAATTAATCATGTGTTGTTTTTAATTTTGCGTCTTGATGTGGTGTAGGTGTTGTAAATAATATAAATATACTATAAACAAAATAACGAAAATTGGTTTGAAGTTAATACGGTATATAGAATTTTTTTAGAATTTATGTTTTATTACTTTCCAAAGTGTGATTTACTGGGATTTCCGGGTTTGATTATAAACGATAACTTCACAAGTGAATTATGCAATCAACAATTGTGTCATTATCCATGCATGCAATCGAAGACGCTTTGCCGTGGGTGTAATGGGGACTTCAATGTTATTTTTTTGCTTTTTTTTAACCCTTTACCTAGCATGAAAAGCAGACGACACTTGCAAAAAAAATTCTTGAAGAACTATTATTTTCATTTTTTGTCTCAAAAACATAGGTTATGACCCCACAATGGAACGAGCTCGACGAGCTCGTTCCAATGAGGGGTCATAACCTATGTTTTAGAGACAAAAAATGAAAAAAACAATGAAAATTAATTGGCGAGTTTTGAGAATAGCACTGGCCATTTCTGGTCGTTATCTTAGGTAAAGGGTTAAATAATATAATTATCGTTAATAATGAAAAGTAATAAACAGAGTAATCACTTTGAGGCAAGGGACTGTATTGTAAAATACTTGTGCGCATTCGCACATTCGTGTTTGTACAACGTCCCTCACCTCTCATGAATTATTTCACGTAACCAGTCCAGTCAAGTGATTACTCTTTATATAAACAAAATAACAAAAATTGGTTTGGAAGTTGATACGGTATATAGTGTTTGTTTTTATTTCGTCATCTTAGCACTTTCGACCGGCCAAATCATGACCAATTGACAGATATGTTGTTCCTATAAAAATATTGCGATACAGTAAAACCTGTCTTGAGAGACCACATCTGCCAGGCACCGATTGGTTTTACTCTATAATGGACCTGCTATGGGAGACCACCTGTCTTGAGAGACCACTGCGACCCGGTACCAACTTGTATTTTTATGCCATAATGGACCTGTCTTGAGAGACCGCCGCCCCTTTGAAGACTGAAACCATGACAAAAACTTTTTACCTGTTCTGGAATTGGAAAATCCATTGTGGTTATACTAACATAATTAGAAGTATTAAAAGCTCTTAATTGGGTTTCAATTGCTATTCAGTTACATAACTCAATAAAGATTGAGATGTTTTTATAAGACCTGTGTGGAAAGATTAGGATTATTGCTGAACAAACAATTTCACACATACCTGAAATGTGTCAAATAGGATTATAAAAAATAAATTTGTGTTGAAAATCTTCGATGAAGATTTTCGACACAAATTTATTTTTATAATTTTTATAACAGTCCATTTCAATTTGTTACAAAAACTTCATAAAAAAGAACAACTTCAAAGTAATTACAAAATCCATTCTTCTCCATTTCTGAATTTTGTGGTTAGTTATTCACTGACTTGAGAAAACCTGAAGCCTGTTATGAGAGACCACCTGTCTTGAGAGACCACTTTTGTGTGGCCCAAAGGACGGTCTCTCAAGACAGGTTCTACTGTATTCAGATATGAATGTGACGTAAATAGTGCATTATTAGCGCGACCAGGTTTCTACTTTATTGTAGGCTGTACTGTAAGAAAGAGTTGTCTAAAAACAACTTCCATGGTACTTAGAATGTAATTTTTGAGTTAACACTGGCACTGCATGTTGGGGCACCTGTTCTGTTGTAGTAAAAGAGATCAAAGTCAGAATTAGGCCTTTAAGAGTTAACCCATTAATTGTACCATGTCAGAATATCAATTTACCCCAAAAAGCTGCTGTGGATAGAAAGTGAAGAAACTGCAAACTGATTTTTAGGTATACGGACACCTGCCCCCCCCCCCCCCTGTCAAAATTGATAGAAGAGGACACCTGCCCCCCCCCCCCCCCCCACCCCCTCATGATTTTCCAGGGTTGGACACCTGCCTCCCTACCAAATTTTATTAACATGACACCTGCCCCCAGCTAATTTTTATACCGTGGACACCTGACCCCCTGCTGGTTTATACACCTATAAGACACATCTAATAATAAAAACTAAAACTGTCAAAAAAGTGTCAATGTGATTTATTTCCATAACACAATTGTCTCAAATAACAACAATAACATACAGGTACATAATCTTGAGCAATAAAGCAGTTACATATAATACATTGAGTGTGAATTAACTGAATTAGACTCTAAAATTTAACACCATACTTCTTATATTATTACTCTATTCTGTTTGCGAAATTGATTTATTGCTAAGAAGTGTTTAAACAGTAAAAACTTCCTCATATCTGGACTGATCTTTATGAGAGAGCAGAGAAGAAAAATGCATCGCCCGTATCAAGGCACGGGCAATGATGACGCCGCCATTAACGCGATCGATGACCTCATCAATGAACACCCCTGAAATCTACCATGACCCCAAATTCGATAACGAGCCAGAAGACAGAGATGACGGTGACCTCGTCACCCCCATCACCAATGACGAAATCATCAACGTCATAAAAAAATGCAAAGATTCCTCCTCACCCGGCGAAGACGAAGTAAACTACAAAATTCTAAAACAAAGCCCAAACTCCCTAATCGAAAAACTAAACAAACTGTTCAACGCATGCCTCACCCATGGCTACTTTCCCAAATGTTGGAAAAAAGCCATCGGTGTCATGATACCAAAACCTGACAAGGACCCCTCCGATCCAACCAGCTACTGCCCAATCAGCCTCCTCAGCTGCATTGGTAAGACATTCGAACGAATCCTTACCAATCGGTTCAGGGGGCACCTTGAAGACATCGATTTTTTCAATAAATGGCAAAGAGCCTATAGAAACCGGAAAGAAGGCATCGAACATGTCTACCGACTAGTCACCCAAATGAAAACCACTATCAACAATCGGCAATTAGGCATGGCAGTCTTGTTAGACGTCGAAAAAGCATTTGACTCCGTTTGGCATAATGGAATGCGCTACAAATTATCAAAAATGAAACTCCCCAAGAAATTGCTTAGATTACTATCCACTTTCCTTAATGATCGCGAAATTAAAGTCAGAGTGAACAATGAAATGTCTGACAGTGTCCCCCTTGAAGCAGGCACCCCCCAAGGATCCGTCCTAAGCCCCCTCCTTTACATCTTCTATGTAAATGACCTTAACTTCTCCGAGGATCGTGTTCAAGTCTCCCAATTCGCGGATGATAAGGGCCTCTGGGACTCTAACAATACGGCCAATCTGTTCCAAAAACCTCTGCAACGCGCTCTCGATGACCTAGAACAATGGTGTGCCAAATGGAGAATTAAGCTAAACGCCAATAAAACCCAACGAATCACCATTACCTGCAAGAAAAATAAACGTGATTTTGACCTTAAACTTATGGATAACACCCTCCCAGAATGCAAAGAAGCGAAATTCCTGGGCATCACCATTGACCAAAAACTGTCCTTCAACAAACATACCGACGACATGGCAGAAAAAGCTACCAAACGAATTAACTTACTGAAAATGCTTAAGGGTACTTCATGGGGGGCCAACCAGTCCACCCTACTCAAACTATACAAATCCTTTGTGCGCACAGTACTCGAATACGGTGCAATCATACTAACTGACCTCAACCAAACTAATATGGCAAAACTCCAGAGGGTCCAAAATCACGCGTTCAGAGTTGCCCTCTGCACCCCATGGGACACACCCATCAAAACACTCCACGACAGGGCCGATATTCCCACCATTAAAGACCGCCTAGCTACCCTAGCCACGAAAAATCATGACCGGTTAGCCGACAGTGAACTAATCTCCGAACTTGGAACAATTTGCGAAAGCGACAAAAGCCCAAAAATTGCAATCAAAACTAAGACCGCTCGAATAAAAACTAGGGAATGACAAGGTGAACCAACAGGCAGAAAAACAGCTTAACTGTGGCCTTCTACCAGAAAGGGCTGCCTTCACCGACTCAAGTAAAATTACATCAGGATTAAATACTGTTAAAAACTAAATAAATAGGGAATGAGAATGAGAATAAACAGGCAGAAAAACAGCTTAACTGTGACCTTCTACCAGAAAGGGCTGCCTTCACCGACTCAACTAAAAGTCACATCAGGATTAAATACTGTTATACTGTTCGTGCATTTCATACTCTCCCCCACATACACAGCAGATACCACACGGACACGCAACCAAAGATCAACCAATCTTTACAATTTACATATTCTAATGAAAGCTAATTCTAAGTTCTTCTTTTAAGCAGGTACACAGAAGATGTTTTTTTGACCAGCACCCCAATAACCGCTACAGACAGTCTAACCGTTATGGAAACAGTCACCCCCCAGTTCCTGAACATCCTCCGCAGCATCCCTAAAAGTGGTCAACCACTTTAAGGGAGGCGAGCGTTGGTCCTGCGTCCCGCCTCTGCCCCTTTTTGTAAGCGCATTGCACATCTTTTTGTCCCAACCCAATAGGATTACAATGCAGGCCTGCCCCCGAACCAGAGAAGTTCGGGTCTTCTTCTTCTTGGTGGTCCCCGAAAGGGGTCGTTGTTGTTTTCCTTCAAAGAGTCCAACCAAACAGAGACAGCCTGAGGCAGATTATACTTGCCAGTGATGGCCATCACTCATAATCATCCTCGAAGCGGCAGACTATACTTGCCCGAAAATCCAGATCGACTGCACCCTCGGGGAGAGGTAGTACCTTTGTGAGAGGACCCAACCTCTCACACTGGTCCTCACCCGAGAGTTCAACCGACATCAGCCAAGAGACCATCACGACGCAACTGGTGACACCGGCCGAGTACCCGAAGCAGTTCCTCCTTCAACACGCCTAGACATGTGAGAATGAATCACCTACAGTCAATGAGGGTTGAAAGGGGCTTGTCCCCCATACTGTCCCTGCGTGCCTTCGGCACGCGAAACCATTCCTTTCGAGAGCAGAGCATAAACACATGAAATAAGAATGTTCTCTTTCATAGCTCAAATCACAAAGAGCTGCTGAAACTGCCTACAGTTAAAACTAGAAGTCCTGTCATGAAATGCGCACAAATAGCACGTTGATATGCATGTTAAAGTGCACGTTATGACCCAATTAAAACTATCAAATTCTGTACATATGGCCTGTGCATAGGCAATGTTTCAGCCAATGGACCTCCGGGTAATCCGGAGGTCCACTGGCAGATATGTGTTTGCTATGAGTAACCAGGAGAACCTGCCGTGCTTTGGATGCCATTCGATATGGCAATTGCGCGCAATTCCATGTGCAATTAAGCCTAGATAAGTGCACTATTCGTGACAGGACTTCTAGTTTTAACTGTAGGAGCTACACTGAATGTTCCATCCATGAACCAGTGTTCACTGTCACAAAGACACTTAAGTCCTTTCTCTGTAGCAAAAACAATCACACGATTTGAATTGTTTCCATCCTTAACATTGCTGTCATAGATGAGAAAGGCAATTTCATCTGCCCCTCCTGTCGTCACAAATTCTCCTGGTAGCTCAGGGATCATATCTTTTGACTGTGGCTCTTTAGGTGTATTTTGGTGCGTGTGACGTCTTATAGAATGCTTTATTATCTCCAGCAGCAACTCGCACCCCAACTGGATGCTCGCCTAATTTATCAAGCACAATCTGTCCGGGATTTGCTCTGTTCATAGTAATACTGGCTTTTTATGTCCTCTCTTACTTTCATAGCCTCTACAGACATGACATCGGCTGGGTGTATGTGATCTGTGGTGGATCTAATTTCAGAAATATGCAAGTCAGTGGTCAAAGTTCCATTGCAACCTAAAGCTCCCCGTCTAGAACATTCCCATCTGATTGTCGACTTGGTAGTTTTCTTTTTTGTAAATGTGTAACCATTAGCACACAACTTGTCAGAACCTCTAATACTTTTGATAATTTCCATTGTAAAGCTTAACTGAAATGAAGAGGGGTTGTTGTATCTTATATAGACAACTAGTAAGTAAGCAACCACTTTGATATAACTTGTGTTTATTTTATGTATGGGCGAAGTGTTATGACTGTACTTGTTGCTTTTGTTTACAGTAAGCATCTGTTCTATTTGCTTGTCTTTAATGAATAACAATGTCTATCTCAGCAGACTTCAAAGCATACCAGCAAAAGGATAACTGTGTGGAATCATTTCTTTGCTTTAGCTTGTGTTTTGAGAATGCATCTGTTCAATATTTACAGTAAAAAGCCTGCTCATATCAATAAGTTACTATAACATTTTTGTTAGAAAATAGGCCATATGTCCTATAGGTGTATAAACCAGCAGGGGGGCAGGTGTCCACGGATTACAAATTAGCTAGGGGGCAGGTGTCCTGTCAGTAAAATTTAGTAGGGGGGCAGGTGTCCAGCTCTGGAAAATCATGAGGGGGCAGGTGTCCTCTTCTATCAATTTTGACAATGAGGTGGGGGGGGGGGGGGCAGACAGCCGGGGGCAGATGTTGGGGATTCAATTTTTAATTGATTTCTAGCGTTAGAATGCAGACAATTTTTCAGTTGTCTCGGCTTTTTTTCAACCCTCCACAAAACATTGACGATTGTTTGAAATCTTTCTAAAAATAAATGTCAAGGTTTGTTTAATAATAATCATTCATTAGAGATTTAAAACCGCTGAATTGTGAATTATGATATTATAACTAACCACTTTGCGATAGACTACCATGCTTCAGTTGTGATTTTCTGTTGATTTACTGCACAAACCTAACACGCGATTATTTCAAAAAAGTGCAGAATACATGTCATGGACACAGGACTTCTAGTTTTACAGTTAAAACTAGAAGTCCTGTCATGAAATGCGCACAAACAGCACGTTGATATGCGCGTTATGACCCAATTAAAACTATCATATTCTGTACATATGGCCTGTGCACAGGCAATGTTTCAGCCAATGGACCTCCGGGTAACCCGGAGGTCCATTGGCCGAAACATTGCATGTGTTTGCTATGAGTAACCAAGAGAACCTGCCCTGCTTTGGATGCCATTCGATATGGCAATTGCGCGCAATTCCAACGCGCAATTAAGCCTAGAAAAGCGCACTATTCGTGACAGGACTTCTAGTTTTAACTGTAACTGTATATCCTCCTCCCACTTCCTGGCGGGGATAATAGAAAAGAAAAGTAAACAAACCTTGACTGGTGGATAAGTGGTGTGAACATTTCTTATATGCTTGTCCATTGATAAATCTTCAAACAATCTGTAAATATATAAACAGTATTAGGATTGTACAAATTACGAGACTAAATGTTACCAGTACGGTACAGCCCCCCCAGGAACTGGTCACTTTCCATGGGTGGTCTATTTCCACGGACGCAATAATATTACATTCCAAACACTAATTATAGGAATGATCGACAAAAAATTAATTAATGAAGCACTGGGTTACACATGAGTGGACATCACTGACCAGTCCACGACTGTACTGTAAATCACCTCCAAAGAAATAAGTACCGTATTTACACTATGTATTGGGACAGCTAAAAATAATTATTTTCACAGGTGTCCCAATTGTTAGAAAATGGGGAAAGAACACAGCCTGGTCTTGATTTGATGCTGAATAAAGTTGTGCGTGATTCATTTTCCATCACCGTATACGAAAATTGCCGTCCAATTTTTTTTTATATTTTCATTTTTGCTTCCAAAACCTAGCTTATGATCTCTCATTGGAACGAGCGCATTGATCGATCCAATGAGGGATCATAAGCTACGTTTTGGAAGCAAAAAATGAAAATTTTTAGTTACTCAAGAATTTTTTTAGGAGTGTCGTCTGCTACTAGCGACGGGCCAACTGGAAATAAATCTCCTGAATGTCCCAAACTTTGGAGCATAAAAAAAATATAGTTTTCTGGAAAAATGTGTGTCCCAAATCATAAAGTGTCCCAATACAGTTAAAACTAGAAGTCCTGTCATGAAATGCGCACAAATAGCACGTCGATTTGCGCGTTAATCTACGCGTTATGACCGTAGTAAGGCTATCAAATTCTGTACATATGGCCTGTGCACAAGCAATGTTTCAGCCAATGGACCTCCGGGTAACCCGGATGTCCATTGGCAGAAACATTGCCTGTGTTTGCTATGAGTAAACAGGAGAACCTGCCGTGCTTTGGATGCCATTCGATATGGCAATTGCGCGCAATTCCTACGCGCAATTAAGTCTAGATAAGCGCACAATTCGTGACAGAACTTCTAGTTTTAACTGTACATAGAGTAAATACGGTATACACCTATTCTATTCAACTGTTTTATCTTACAATACCTGCAAGTGTATATTCAGTTTCTAATTACCGGAATACAATGTGTATTACAGGTAGTGACCTATGATACAACTGTATCAGCAAAGTGTCAGGTACAAGCATGTGCTTCAGTCTGTCGAGTTTGAAAATGGGAGGCATGCTGTATTCTGCTGGCTAACATTTGAAGTGATGCATGCTTTTGTTAAGTCCTGGCATAATTCATGCCGTAATGTTCACATTTTGGAGCACGCATTGTATTATTTGGCCTATTTCCCCACGAAAACATTTTAACCCCTTTCGGAAAACACAAAATATCAAATTTTTTGTAATTTTCAATTTTTCACCCAATTCTTTAATTTCAACCAAACTATATCATGTGACCTCTTACTGGAACGAGCTCAACAAGCTTGTTCCAATGTAGGGATCACAGGATATGGTTTTCTAATGCACAATTTGGATACATTGTATTACACGGTGGATTCAGTCGACTTGTTAGAAAAGGGTTAATTGCTCACAAGGTGGAACTGAGGCACGCTGGAGTGCAAAAGCGATAGCTCGCATCTAAATTGAAAGACTGGAGCATGGGTACACTGCCAATCAACATGGACTTTTTTCAGAAAGATACTCAAGAACTGAACAGTGATAAATCACTTACAAACCCTTATCGAGGAGCATAACTTACCTTTTTATATGTAGGATCCTCTATATTGGTATGATGGATTATAAGTTTAAATTAATGTATGTCAACTGCTAACAACATAGTTTTCAGTGATTTTGAAACTCAGGGATTCTTTTGGTTTCTACAGGAGCAATTATGACATTTGAGATAGATGGTTATGAAATTTGTAGCTTAGTTTTCGGTTTGGGTTTCTGCAGGGAACAAATATCAGGTTATGGTTCAGTTTTTCGTAAAACCCCAATAACTGCCTCCCCACGCAGGTTCCCTAGTAATAGAGGTATGAAGTTTCAGCTGTTGTATTAATCACAGCCCCCGCTGGAACCCCTGGGAAGTTAGGCAGTGCTTGTTTACTGTGGTAAACAAGCACCGGTTTACTGGTAAAATAGGACCCAGTCACTAATGCTTGAGGTGCAGGTCCTCTAAAATAGGCAACATGGGGCATAAACGATTGACTTTAACTCCATGTTGTGGTCACAATTAGCCATTGTAGAGAAGTATATGACCTTAAACACCAATAAAAAAAATGTATAAATCAAAATTTTTTCCCCTCAAAAAAGTGAGAAATTTCTGTGATGTTTTATGCAACATATTTCAGAAACTGTCAACAATCAGATATGCTCACATATCCAAGAACAAAGCTAGGGTATCAAAATTCTTCAAAACACAGCGACAGAGCTGCATGGGGGTAAATTCCCAAACCTTTGCTTTTGTTTACAAACAAATTTACTTTCGATTTCAAGTCAACGCCATCGGACAGAAAAAGCATCGATATACAACGTCATCTAAAATCAAATAATGAGAAAGATTGCCTTAATACAGCAAAGTTATTATACAGAGACTGCACAGTTGCCATATTCTATGCAAGGTATCATGACACCTGTTGAAATTTCTCAGAATTACCATTTTGTTTTTCAATGGAAATTTGTGGGATCAAGTGATTTGCGCATATCCGTCGAACATGGAAACCATCTTCAATAAAAAATGCAGACAGTGTTGTCTTTTTCCAAAATGCAGTCCTAATCGCTGTATTCGAAAGTATTTTGATTGCCTAGCTTTGTTCTTGGATATGGGAAGCACATTTGGCCATAAGTTGTTCTCATGAAATATTATTTTATTTTCAGTTCTGGTACGAATACGGTAGCAGACTTCCAGGAACCAGTGGTAGCGATGAACCAATAATCGGAATCGGCAATCGGAACCAGACGGTTATGGGGAATCAGCTGATTATGACAAATGGCAGTTTCTGGTTATTCTATATTTAGCACAGACCATTAAGATCTCTTTCATATCTGGCCACTTCAATAAAGTTTCCCTGTTAAAACATGTGTGGTGCATATCAGAATATTTAGGGATTTGCAGCACCAATACATTACAGAATTTACAGTCCTCAATCGTAGAGCTGTAGGTTTTTAAATTTCTTGTTCGGTTTCGGTTTTGGTTTTTCAGGTGGAGAAAAACCTCGGTTCGGTTCGGTTTTCGGTTTGTTCATGAGGCCAAATAAAATTCAATAAAACTCATTCTCATGTCCAGAGTCATAACTGAATGGTAGTGAAATTGAGTGAAACTCAATGAATGCCCGAAATAAGCTATAATACATGAAGAATCAGGAAGGCCAATATAATAAATACCTAAATATACAGAACTTTTATTGTGCTTGGCCATTTTTCGAGGTCTGACACCTACACACAACTTGAGGAAAGCTGCAAACACAACTAAACTGAAATGTCGGAAATTCACAGAATGTAGCCTTCCCAGAGTAGTGAGAGTACCCAGACACTGCCAATGGCAGTGTCTGGGTACTCTCACTACTCAGGGATGGCTACATTCTGTGAATTTCTGCAGCAAGAGCTGGCAAGAGAGTATTTAATAAAAAACAAAAAACCTTAGATTACAGGATGTCGACGGTTTCGGTTTCGGTTTTTTAAAAAAAAACTAAAAACCTCGGTTCGGTTTCAGTAAACCTACAGCTCTACTCAATCGGTACGAGATTGCCACTATTCCCAGCTGATTGAACTCACTGGCCTTCAATCATGCCCGATTCATGGTGCTGTACAACGTTACATTGGGTATATGTATAAATAAAATGTGTTCAGCCGGTAGTCTGTTGTATACTTCATGATGTAAGCATCACAATACAATAAGAAGTTAAAAAATTTATAGTAATTTATATATTTTTTATACTTACCAATGACCCAGACTTAGCTGGTGCGAAACTCTTTAATTCAGGGCCAAACACAAATTTTGTCCCCCCAATCCCCAAAATTTGCATCAAAAACCGATTACATGTCCTATATGGTCCTCCATACATTTACTCCTCTGCGCATGCACAGAGTCAAGGAGGTCTCGAAATTGGCGCCAATTATCATTCTTACAACCAGTGCCTGGTAAGCGTTATGTACTCAGCGGGGAGGTTTGAGTTCCCAACTCCTGGGAGGGCCATCCCCGTCTGGGTCATTGGTAAGTATAAAAAATATATAAATTACTATAAATTTTTTAACATTTTTATACTGTACCAATGACCCAGACTTAGCTGAAGAGTAAATAGGCTGGAGGGCCTAGGACATAAAGGAAAATCCAATAAGCTCAATTATCTATAACAGAAGAAAAGGAGAGAAAGGCTTTACATGTATCTTTCTTATTTATATTAAAGAAGACACAATACCGATCAGTAATTGAGCATAATAATAATCAATGATCTCTATTAACATCCAGTATAACCCTTTATACTAATATTTTAAAAGGTAAGCCAATAAATAAAGGAAGTCCAGAGAAATGAGACTCTTTATATTCATTAAAAGTGTCCGAGGATTGTATATTAACACTCGTTTGACACATGACATATACAAATGCTTCACACCGAGCTACACTTTAAAAATATTACATGGATGAGTAAACATTAGCTTTACACTTTAAAACCATCCCAACACCGACTCGGAATTACTAACTCTAGGGGAGGTATTCCCTTGCTTTTCACTATAAAGCAGGTGACCTAAGGGAACACCCCCCCCCCCCCTTCAACTTGCCCTGGGTCAAATACCCCAGAGCGAAGAGGGCAGCAGGACAGAGTCACTGCCGGAACAGAAAGCCTACATAACTATATAGTTGCAGCTGTTTAGTGGACGATATTCTGAGCAACTGATAATGGACCTAAACAATGGAGGTCTCCAGAAATGGACTCAATATTTCTGTGATAGAAATTAGTGAATGTGGAAGGTTGAGACCAATATGCAGCCTTCATTAAATCAGTAATAGCAATACAATTAGCATAGGCCCAAGAAGTAGAAAAGGCTCTTACTTCATGAGCTGAGATCTTGAGTGCCGACTGCTGAGAAGAAGATAATTTTTCATAAGCAGTACAAATAGTTAATTGAATTCATCTAGCAATAGAATGAACCATAATATCCTTTCTATTAGGCATCAAAGACAGAAAGAAACGTTTACGTCCCTTTCTGATGAACTCAGATCTACGTTTGTAAATACGTATTGCTCTAACAGGACAAAGTAAAGGCCTACGCCCATCAGATGATGGAAGGGCCTTACAGTTAAAACTAGAAGTCCTGTCACGAATAGTGCGCTTATCTAGGCTTAATTGCACGTTGGAATTGCGCGCAATTGCCATATCGAATGGCATCCAAAGCACGGCAGGTTCTCTTGATTACTCACAGCAAACACATGCAATGTTTCTGCCAATGGACCTCCGGGTTGCCCGGAGGTCCATTGGCTGAAACATTGCTTGTGCACAGGCCATATGTACAGAATTTGATAGCTTTACTTGGGCCATAACGCGTACATTAACGTGCATATCAACGTGCTGTTTGTGCGCATTTCATGCCAGGACTTCTAGTTTTAACTGTAATAATAATAGGTTCAGGATACTTATTAGGAGCCTGATTCTTAGCCAAAAATCCAACATTCGTGGTAAAGGTAATAGTATTACCAACACTACGGTGGTGTGACTCATTAACAGATAGTGCATGAAGCTCATTAACTCTTCTAGCAGAAGAGAAGGCTAAGAAAAAAGCTGTCTTATATGTTAAGAATTTGAAGTCCACTGTGTCAAGAGGCTCAAAAGGCGCTTCTTTTAGCTTAAGAAGAACCCAAGCCAAATTCCACTTGGGAATTAATCTAAGGGTTCTAGTGTCCATTTATCGAAAAATTTCTAACTAATTTAGATAAAGAGACATTAGTTCCAATCATTAAGCTATCATGATGTGCATAGGTATCGGATAGCATAGACCTCTAACCCTTAATGGTGATAGGCTGGTGATAGGCAGCATCATCATCAAGTAATCTCATCAAACAAGTACACTAGAAAGTTTGCAATGTCTGGAATGGAAGGATCATAAATATCTACGGAATGATCCCTACACCACTGATGAAAGACCTTCCACTTAGCAGCATAGTTTAGCGAAGAAGAGTTTAGCGAAGAGGAGGTCCTCCTACAGTTAGAAATCGCATCCACTGCTCGTCCTGTAAAATGTTTTCCGTGCAAGAAGGACCGCACAACGGAAATACATGAAGGTTTAGACCTTGCGGATTGTGATGGAGGATGCTGTGAAAGAAGATCTTCCCGTTGAGGAAGCTTCCTCGGTATGTCCCACAACAGACACCTGAGTAGATTTATCCATGGTCTCTGTGGAGACAGAGATGCTACCAACAGAATCTTGCATTGTGATTGTTTTATCTTGAGCAATATCTGCTGAATCAACGGTGCTAGAGGATATGCATATCCTATCACTCAGACACTCCATCCCAAGAGATCGAGAGAGCGTCTACTGCAAACGCTTGAGGATCCGGACAAGGTGACACATACGTCTGCAACTGATTGTTGAGATGTGTCCCAAATAAATCTATCATTGGCCATTCCCATTGGTAGCAAATCTGATTGAATACTTGCTTGTTGAGAGTCCATTCTGATGGCAACAGGCGACCCTTCCATGAAAGGGAGTCTGCTAAGACGTTCAGACGACCCGGAATATGACGGACCGAGAGAAGAATCTGATGTTCTAGTACAAACAGAAGAATTCTTTCCATTAGATTGAGCAACGGAATGGAATGAGTGCCACCCTGGTTCCAAATATACGGAACTACTGTCATATTGTCGGACAGAATTTGCATGTGTGCATTCTGAATAACGTCTATCCAATGGCGTAGAGCAAGCCAAATCGACATCATCTCTTTGATGTTGATGTGCTAGCTCAAAAATTGCGGATCCCAAAGACCCTGGCACTTCAAATCCAATGGGCTCAGTGTCGTGCCCCAACTTGTTTGACTGGCATCTGTCATAATCGTAGAACTCGGATCTGGCAATTACAGTGGAACTCCCTGAGTTAACCACTGTATGTCTGCCAAAGTATGAATCTCTTGTTTCACTTGGCTTGACAACAGGATGTCCGTCTCGAGCGAATGAATCTTCACTCTCCAATTCTGAGTCAGATAGACCTGGAGAGGACGAGTGCGTAGCCACCCCATTGGAATGAGATCCGTGGCAGCTCTGCAGACCTATTAGTCTCATGAATTCTCTCGCTGTAACTTTGTCTGAGTAAAGACCATAGCGAGCGTAACAACTGACTACTTTCGCTCTGGTTAACGACAGACGAATAAGATTGTTGTGCGTCTCGAAGCTCATCCCCAGGTGGGTGAATGACTTGGACGGCACCAGATCCGACTTCTCTTCGTTTACTATGAAACCGAGACGTCGGAGCAATAGGAGCAGATTCTGCATATCGTTCTGAAGTGTTAACTCGTTGACGTATCCCTGAAGAATATCGTCCAGGTAAGCCAACGTTACCGCAGACGAATGAGCTCGGAAATAAGTCATTACCGAGTTCATTACTCGAGTGAAAGCCCAGGGCACTAGATTCAGACCAAAGCACATCGCTCGGAACTGATAAATGACACCTAGGACAGAGAAGCGAAGATACTTTCTGAACGCCGGATGTACCATGACGTGAAAGTAAGCATCCTTGAGGTCTATGCTCGCAGCATAGTCGTTCACTCGAATGCTCGCTCTGACCGATCGAATGGTCTCCATATAAGCCATGATCAGCTTGTTTATCCAGCTTAAATCGATCACTGGACAGAACGAGCCATCTGGTTTCGGAACCAGAAAGAGATGGCTGTAGAAACCTGGAGATTCCTGGTTTTCTATGACCTCTATCGCGTTCTTCTTTAACCCTTTCCAACTACGGTACGTATAAATACGTACGAAAATTCCCGTGCGTTCCGACTACGGTACGTATATATACGTATCTCAACTTCGAATGATTACTGTTCATTTGTTGTGTATCCTATCTTTACTCTTATTGCACATCGAATGTGCCCTGACAACGGAACTGTCTTCTGCTTTGTTTAGATGTTGCTATGCAACCCGAAAAAATGAAAATTTAAAGTTTATTCATCGAAAATGACAGGCGAAAACTAAATAATGTCTGACAGTGAAAACGAAGACGTTCCACTTGCGACGTTATTCGGCAAAGCTCAAGAATCGGATATTTTTAATAATGATAACGGCCAAAATATACAATATGACAGCGATAATTCTGTGCCTGATATAAGTTATCCTGTCGTCGATACAGACTCCGACGTTGACAGTAGCGATGACGAGACCCCACTTATAAAATTTCGAGTGAAAACAGGCGAAACTTATGTTTGTGAGAGTGAGTCTGGGGATTCAGATGATGCACCACTTTCTAAACTAAGAAAATTAGCACCTGAAAATGAATCTGAATCTCGCTCATGTGCAGCTGCATCATGTTCAAGTTCCAATGAAAATGAGGAAGAGTTTTTTTCTTGGTCCTCAAAGCCTGTTGCAACTGAAGATATTCCTTTTGATCATGATAGAGTGGGTCCGAAAAATAATTTATTTCACAAGTCCCCCCTTGAAGTATTCCAGGTGTTTTTTACAGAATACTTGATTGGTCAAATTTTAGCCCAAACAAACATTTATGCAAATCAATGTAGGCAATCAGGAAGGCCCAGAATGGAATGGCATGATACTGACATTTCTGAGATGGAAACATGGCTAGGCCTTATTTTAACAATGGGTCTTGTAACGAAAAAAGGGTGCTTAGCGGAATACTGGTCCACAGATTTTCTTCAGCGCACACCTGGATTCAATGAAACAATGACTAGTCGGAGATTTCTTCAGATCCTCAGGTATCTCCATTTTGTAGACAACGAGTCACACGATAAAAACTCATCAGATATTCTGTGGAAAGTAAGACCCATAATAAATTATCTTATCAAGAAGTTTCAAAGTTTATACACTCCAAGTAGGGAGCTTTCTGTTGATGAAACAATGGTAAAATTCAAAGGCCGGGCCAAAATAAAACAGTACATAAAAAATAAACCCACTAAATGGGGAATTAAACTTTTTACCCTGGCTGAATCGAAATCGGGATATGTGCTGAATATCTTGCCATACACTGGTAGACAAGAAGATGCTGGTGACTTGACAAAGACATCACAGATAGTGCTAACATTAGTGAAGCCATACTTTGGGCTTGGTCACAGAATATACACTGATAATTACTACACCAGCTTGGAATTAATGACACAATTGCGAAAAAATGACACGCTGTCATGTGGCACAATTCGGCCATGCCGCAAGGGTTTCCCACGTGAAATGAACAAAAAATCTGTCACAGTGAAAAAATTGTCCAAAGGACAGAGCCTCAAAAAATCAAATAAAGAGGGGATGTTAGCTGTAACATGGAAATATAAAAGATTAGTTACTGTATTATCCAACATTCCTGGTGTGAGTGGTGATGTGAACATTGTTCGAAAAGAGAAAACCGGAGGTGTTGTGGGAAATGTTCAAATCAGTAAACCTGCGTCTATTGTTGATTATAACCAACATATGGGTGGAGTGGATCTTTCTGATCAGTGTGTTTCTTCATATCGTCGACACATCAAAACTCTAACATGGTATCGTCAGATTTTCTTTCACCTGTTCACACTAAGTGCAGTGCAGGCATTCTTACTGTATTGACAATGCAATCCTAATACCAAGCTAACACAACGTGATTTTTTTAGTAAAATTGCTCTTGGACTGACAGCTAAGGTCATATAGGAAGTCCACAATGTCACCCAAAATAAACTCCTCTGATGAGACAAGACTCAATCGCGACCTGTGTCATGCCCCATCCTATTTCAATACCCAGTCTAAATGTGTTGTACATCAAAAGAGAAAGGACACTAAATATGGCTGTAACATTTGCCACAAGAGAATGTGTCCTGTTCCTTGCTTTTTTTTGGTATCATTATATGGAGAATTATTATTATGTTGACCAAGGCAAGAAGAATGCAAAGCAAGTTTGTGAAAATGAGTCATAAACTTCCCCTCACACATATATAAATACAGTACAGTTCACCTGTGGTGCATTCCAAACAAGAATAAAGTCCTGCGGTCAAAATAAAATTGCAGTTCCTCTATTTATTTTGACAGCAAACCTTAGATTGACTAAATTGAGAAAATTATAGGTTCCTGGGATATGAATGTAGGGCATTGAACATCATAAAAACATGCCTCTGGTTTTTACCAGAAATATGAAAAAGAACAATAAAAATTTGGATATAATTAGAACTGGCTCATTGAGCTGGTTCTAATGATATCCATATTTATCCCATAAATCCACATTTATTTGCTGAACACAAACCCAAGATAATTTTTTGCTACTAGGGTGATAAATGTCCCCCATGAATTTAAAACTCAAAAACGTTAGACCTCTAGTAGATTTGACGCCACGAACGTCATTATGCCGTAATGACTTTGCGACACGATGCTTCCATTTTGGTGCAAATTGATGAGAGCTGAGTGTATTATTCATTCTTAAACCTTTAATTTTATGCAATGAAAACTACTGCCAGTGCTCTACACAAAGAGCCCAGACTTCAATTTGTTTTTAATTTTAAATGTTTTGTTTCCAAAACAGCTTATGACCCCTCATTGGAATGAGCTCATTCAAATGAGGGTCATAAGTTATGTTTCGGATGCAAAATGTTAATATCTTTAGTTGTTTAGTATTGAATTTTTCTCTCGTAAATTTTTTATTCTTTACCTACAAAGAAAAAAAAATGTTATGGGAAAAATGAAATAAATGCCTAGTGGGTGGAAATGAAAAATGTATTCTACTTGTGGTATTAAGAATTAAACTTGCTCGCCAAAGGCTCGCAAGTTTAATTCTTAATACCAGTCGTAGAATTTTTTTTTATTTACATTCAATAGGTGTTTATCCTATATTTGTATGATTTTCTGGGGGTAGCAAAATGTTACTATGAACCTTCAAGAAAGGCTTTTAGACATGTATGAGGTTTTTCCCTGGCCATCCAAGTAAAAGTTTGATTTTTTTAGTTCACAACCGAAACTTGAACTGCAGGGATTTTTTTTTATCCTTTTTGGGGAAAAGGTTCTGGGCTCATGTGATTTGGAAAATTAGCATCATATTGTCTCTTTTTGGGAATTTGTGTCAATTTTGAAAACAAATCATCAACCGGCATTTCCGTCAAAGGATAATGTACATGTATTTCACCCTATACCCAACGCTCTCGGAGCAGACGACACTCAAGAAAAAAAAATTGGTGAAACTAAAAATTTTCATTTTCGCTTCGAAAACATAGGTTATGATCCCTCATTGGAATGAGTGTATTCCACTCATTCTAATGAAGGGTCATAGCCTATGTTTTAGAAGCAAAACGTGAAAATCTGGAAAAGATTGGAATGGGAATTTTCGAGTATAGATTGCATTGTCCAGTTTTGGCCATGAGATTGGATAAAGGGTTAAAAACAGAATATATTTGCTCACAGTGTATTTGGCATATAACCCTAACAATTCTACAGGTAACAGTTTACATGTTAACACAGTATTTTACTCTAATAATTATGAGTTGTAGGAGGTAAATTTCATGGAGTAGGAATTTTTAGGTTGAGAATTGGGAAAAATCTAGTCTATTTGATATTGGGAACAAGTTGTTGCTCTCGCACATGATATTCGGCTCCTCTCGTTCCCCAGCAAAAAAAAAAAAACCTTGAACCGAAACTGGACTCTTTTCTGGTAAACCGAGCTGTAACGGAAGGCGAAAAAACATATCACCCTCCCAGCTTGTTTTTTGTCTATTTAAAACATTACAAAAAACAATAAATGTCTGCTGTCAAAATAAAACTGTCTGCACCATTTCTACTTTTCCAGTAGGTTTTTGTTTTTACAGAAATAGTGAAAATTTTAGGTTCCTGCAGTATGGCGGTAAGGCATCGAGCAACATGAAAATATGTTAGAGAACAGCCTCGAGTATGTCACACCAAGTCAGCCGAAATTGAGTAACCTGCTCATGTTATGCAAAGCCCTAATAAGCAGAAAAGCGTAAGAAACTATTTTTCACTCCCACAAATTTGCTCCCAAGATCAAATTTGCAGGAGTGAGAAATAGATCTCATAATTGAACTGAATACACATAGATGGGTTGCAAGCAAAAAAGAAAAGAATTGGTTTAGCAAGAGGAAAAAAAAAAACAATTTGCGGGCCCCATTCTTAAGCTGTTCAAAAAATTCAAAATTGTCAAAAAATGTCAACAAAACCACATCACGTACCCCCCCCCCCCCCCCCCCCCCCCCCCCACATGATGTAGTTTTGTTGACATTTTTGAGAGAATTTTAAAAAATTTAAATTAATGTAATATTGTCGGTGTTGGGTAAAGGCTTAACAATCGAAATCTATGTGTGTGTGTGAAAATGTTTCGAATACTATTTAGTGACATCGCAAAGGATACATGTTATATACACAACATCATTTATTACTCTGGAGAACATTTTCCACTTGTGTTTACATTTTCCTGCATCTGACGAAAGGGAGGAGAGCTACTGGATATTTAATGGGGGGGGGGGGGGGGGGGGGGGGGGGCTACTGCATATTTACTTTCATTTGGGGGGTGTCCCTACTAGCGCCACCACTGATTGTGCTTTCTACTTTACCAACTTGTCCCCTAAACAGTTATTTGTTATTGTGTATTTTGCTTACTGAAGGCCTAAATATCGGATGTAAAATTGTTTCTATTTTTTTTATGGCAGTGGCTTTTTCTTGGGTGCTCGTGAAATAGCCAAAAGAGTATATAATGACTCTCTCGTGGGTGAAATAGTGAACAGGCTATTTCATGGGCGCCCGTGAAATAGTCAATATATACTGCGTTGGCTATTTCACAGGCTCTGTCTTGGATTATGGATAATATGCTTGGGTTGTGACTGGTATTATATAAATTAATCCTTTACCTAATGCTAGTAGCAGCCGACACTCGTAAAAAAAAATTCTCGTACAACTAATTTTTTTCATTTTTTTTGCTTCCAAAACATAGGTTGTGACCCCTCATTGGAACGAGCACGACGCGCTCGTTCCAATGAGGAGTCACAACCTATGTTTTGGAAGCAAAAAATGAAAATATTAAAAAAAATTGAATGGCGATTTTCATATGTAGCGCTGGCCAGTTTTGGCCGTTACGTTATGTAAAGGGTTAAAAAAAATATCAATATTTTAATGATTTTATTGTTAAAAATATGGAGTTTACAACTGACATCTAGCGTATTCTAGGACTACAGTGAGCAAAACAGACGACAATAAATAATTTTATACATTTACGTTACCAGTTCCCTTCTTCGATAATCATATTGTATTGTAAATATATTTAACCCCTGTATGGCATACGATTTAACGAGCCACTTTAATTGACAATTTTTATTGTTTTGCAGCCTTTCTGATATGATGTGGAAATTTCTTCCCTAATTTTATACATTTACAATATCTGTTCCCGACTTCGAGAATTGAACGAATTCATTTCTTGACCTTGGGAACAGGTATTGTAAATGTATAAAATGAAGGAAGAAATTTACTAGTACATTACATGGTGTGAGGTGGAAGGCCCAATATTACCGGACCTAACCCAACGAATGACAAGTCTGTTTGGTATTGAATTCACAGGGAAGTCAATCAAACCTAATAATTTATCAGAGCCCGTGAAATAGCCAAAGGAGTATGTATTGACTATTCCACGGACGCCCGTGAAATAGCCTGTAGACTATTTCAATGGGGCCCGTGAAATAGTCAATATACACTCTTTTGGCTATTTTACGGGCGCCTGTGAAATGACCACTGCCTTTTTTATAACAAAATTTAATCCTGCATCCTCATTGGTTGTTGTAAGCTGTCATAAAGGGTTAATGTTATTGCCAAGAGTGTTTCTCTTTGGCGCAAGAGATAACAGAATATCTTTTGATGGGAGTAATTTGCTTTTATAAATACTCAAAAATACAGCACCAACACACAAAAATTTGTTTTCGGTTTTTCGTAATATTCATCGTAAGTTACAACTTACAACAGTCTACTATTTCCACGAATTACTCAACTGTCATCTGTTTTACCACGTGACGATGATTTCAGTCATTATCATGTTGTCCATTGAATTTACCGGTATGTTTTGAATGACCATTGTTTTGTTTTTTTACGATGATAAAATATAAAACTCGTTCTTGTTTCACAAACGCGGAAGTGTTTTTTTACTGGATGCATTCCATTATGACGCCTCAAGTGTTCCGGAATGTTTCGAAACATTTCATTTTTTGATGCGTTGTTTGATACTTTCAATCACAACCCGACCAGTCTGGCCATTTTTCAAATTTATCGTTAATAATGTCTGTTTAATATTTGTTTTTGAATTTTACATAACAGTTTGTGTTATAGTTTGCAAAATTACTCGTCACTGTGTTATTGTTGAATAAACGAATTAACATACCCTCGTTTTCTTGATAATAATTGCTGTCGTAATGGCGATAACTTGATTTGGGCATGATTAATATTTATTTGGGCTATAATAACTCCCCAGTCCATCTGGTTTCTTGAAGTACACATAGATATGTGGTCCATTATTACCGCGCCAACACGTAATTACTGAATGGGACTTTCGAATATCGGCAGTAAACGAATTTCGTTGACGACGTCAAACGCATGAATCCCCGTGACGTTATAATGCCACGACGGCCGTAGTCGGAAAGGGTTAAAAGAGACTGGACTTCTGATAGAAGTGCCATTCTTTTCTGAAAATTTGACAGAAGCTGAGTCCATCTTGGACTTCAAGTTAACAGAGGTTGCCTTTGAAGGACAGTTTTAGACCTTCCGAAATAACCCCTCAAACCCAAGGGTCCTCCTAATTGATTCCCAGTTGTTTGAAAAACTTGACAGTCTTCCGCCCACCGGAATGCGACAGAGGTCTAAACCATCACCTCCTGGATCTGAGAGGCTTGAGGGAGGAGAAACTATGTCCTCCGCGACCCGCACCTCGCCCCGTCGGCCTAGTGGCATCTGACCGGTTATTTCGTCCAGTATAATGGCCCCTACTCGAGTCGCTACTCCGATTGGTCTCTAGAGTAAGACCTAGTGGACACATAGGAACCTCTATAGGAACTTCCCTTGGATGAACTCGTCCCAGAAGTGCCTGGCCTACTCCTCTCTTCTGGTTCCGACTTCTTGGAAGCAGACTTAAATAGCAGAGAGTCAGAAGCTTTCTTACTTAATTTATCATATATTGCAGAAAGCTTGCCGCTGAAGAGAAACTCTCCGGAGACCGGAGCGACTCTAAGAGAGTTTTTCACCTTACTGTCCACGCGTGTGGAAGTAGCCAGGGCTGCGTCACGTCTAGCTAACTCCAGATTCGCCACTAAAAGGGTGGAGTTATATGTGGAAAAAGCTACGGCCCTGGACAGAACTTTTAAGGACGTCTCTACATCTTGGAATTCTGGTCCTTCAAAGCGTAATGACAACGCTCTAGTAAGGTGATCTGCGTATGAAAGAGCGTCTAAACTAGCTCTGTTAGACGATATCGTCGTTTCCATCGTTGACGAAGGAAGTGACAGACGACGGCATGGATATACATGTATCAAGGTCTTCAGCCTGGTCGTCCAAATGCAGAGGAACTCTCTGGATGCCCTGACCTGCCGTATCAAATTTATTCCTTTGATTGATGAAAGGCAGTTGTAGAGCAGATGCCGGAAGGAAGGCTGACCTGCCCGTCTTATTGGCAAGTTTGTCAATAGTGTCATCTAATAATTCAAATATCCGAGAGACATTCCTGGACAGTGACGGAAATTCCGGGACAATGTCCCTAAACCGATTAAAAAAGTCAGTGTCCAGTGGCGCTATCACCCTTCTATCCGGCTGTGCAGCATTCTGGTTCGGAGGAACAACTTCTGGAAGGCAATGACGGATGAACTCTACGGCTATTTTATGGTGTTCCGAAAGGGAAATATCTAGCTCATCGGAATCCCTTTCGCCATCCTGTCAGACCTCTTGCAATTCTCGGTCATCCGCACCTGATCCTGCGGCGGAACATACCGACCCAGCATCGTCTGAAACTTCATGTTCCGACAGAGGCTCTGCTGGTTGCTGGGATGCTGTGATGATCTTTGCTATCTGTGATAGCACGTCCGTTATGGAGGCCTGGGGAGCCGTGGTCTTACTGGATTTAGCTGCCAGAAGCTCCCTGGATGTTGCATCCTGCATACATCTTTTATGCGACTGTCCGGATGTAGAAGGCCTTGTATCCCTGGCTACCGGATCGCGTGACCTGGTCGCCGTGGAATCCCTGGTTGGCGAAGTTGACTGTATATCACCGGTCACGTAGCCAAGGTACAGTCGTGTGTGCTGCCGTGAGGATGAGGAAGCCTTATAGGTAGTCTCGCTGGACTGCCTATATACCGGAGCGGACGTATGCTCCGACTGCGTAATGCTACGAACTACAACATCTGGTACCAGATGCTGCTGTATGAGAGAGGGACCTCTCGCGCTTACAGCTCGTGCCGAGCTGGACAAGCTAAAAACCGGACTATCAGGCTTCCGCCGATCCATCCTCCTTTCCGTTGTCACTGGGTGTGCACGTGGAAGTTTTATAGTGCTCGCAACATCCGACTCTCTCTCCTGGACCGCAACGGACGAACCCGGGTGCTGACCCATTCGGTGAATGGACGCGACACCGGGCGAGCTAGCGGACGTCAACCCCTTCGAACTCCTTTCGGGTAATTGACGGATCTCCATGAGCACTTTTGCCGCTAGCTCTTCGCTTGTTTGTGACGACGGAGGCACACTTCTGGACGACATCACGGAAATATCACACTGTTCTTGTTCCTCTGAAAAAGAGAGTGAAAGACTAGAGTGACTCTGCGGAGAGAGGACCGGCATGGCCCTCTCTCCAGTAACAACATACCGTGACACACGTTTCAAACGTTTGTCATCCCATTTGAAACACACAGAACAAAGATCAGTGCGAGTACATTGAGTACAATTAATACAGAGATCATGAGAATCAGAGGAAGATTTCTTCCTATTACAATTTGAACAATAATCATTCATTGTGAAAAAAGGTAAACAATCATAATACTCGCACTAATCCTTGAAAATAAAGATACATAATAAAACAATCCATTATAATCATTATGAAATAATGATTCGAAAAAGAAAACATTTTTTCAAAAAATTTTTTCAGAAGAGCCCAAGTTCCCAATGGGAACCCTGAGCCCAATGGATCCCAAAAAAGCATAAGTGTGGACAAAAATTTAAATTCATTTTGAAAAAATTAATGTAACACTTACGGACAATATTAATGTATCTTGCTATGAAATAAGTGATGCATAAGACAAGTAATCACTATCAGCAGTACAGTTAAAACAAGAAGTCCTGTCACAAACTGTGCGCTTATCTAGGCTTAATTGCACGTAGGAATTGCGCGCAATTGCCATATCGAATGGCATCCAAAGCACAGCAGGTTCTCCTGGTTTCTCATAGCAAACACAGGCAATGTTTCTGCCAATGGACCTCTCTTACCCGGAGGTCCATTGGCTGAAACATTGCTTGTGCACAGGCCATATGTACAGAATTTGATAGCATTACTATGGTCATAACGCGTAGATTAACGCGCAGATCGACGTGCTGTTTGTGCGCATTTCATGACAGGACTTCTAGTTTTAACTGTAACTGTTGTCAATCTAAGCAAAAGTGTCAACAAACCAGAAACATTACTCCAGGCACTGAAAAACCTGGCCCAAAATCAGTTACCAATTTAAACACTATCTGATGCAAAACAGAGGCTTCCAGAGAAGAAACTGTAGAACATCAGATGGTAGATGTAGACCAAAATGCCTAAACACCCCTAGGGAAAGGATGTAAACATGGGGAAAAAACAGAAAAAATTCTGTTACCAGGCCAAAACTCCCAACAAATTTTAGTAATAAACATTACAAAATATAAGCCAAAACATGGGAGAATAGCTAGGGGGGAATAAGGAAGGTAGAGAGGAAACACTGATCAAACAATGGTACATTCATAGCAAGAGTGACAACAACAGGGCCATGCCTTGAAAATAGCCAACGTGAAATACAGTTAAAACTAGAAGTCCTGTCATGAAATGAGCACAAATAGCACGTTGATATGCACGTTAATGTGCGCGTTATGACCCAATTAAAACTATCATATTCTGTACATATGGCCTGTGCACAGGCAATGTTTCAGCCAATGGACCTCCAGGTAATCCGGAGGTCCATTGGCAGAAACATTGCATGTGTTTGCTATGAGTAACCAGGAGATCCTGCCGTGCTTTGGATGCCATTCGATATGGCAATTACGTGCTCTTCCAACGTGCAATTAAGCCTAGATAAGCGCACTATTCGTGACAGGACTTCTAGTTTTAAAAGTAATTTTGTAAAATAATTATAAGTTACAGCCCTGAACATTTTCTTGCACTATTTTTTCCTCTCCTCCTAATATTTCCTCTTTATTTCCACCATTTCTCTCATCAAAATGTGTCTGGCATCAAGAAAACTGAGATTTGGAAGCACAAATAACAGTGAAGTGTAACTGTTTTGAGAGCCAAACAAAGATTGATAATTGGCGCCAATTTCGAGACCTCCTTGACACTGCGCATGCGCAGAGGAGTAAATATATGGAGGACCATATGGGACATGTAATTTTCGGTTTTTGATGCAAATTTTGGGGATTGGGGGGGGGGGGGGGACAAAATTTGTGTTTGGCCCTGAATTAAAGAGCTTAGCACCAGCTAAGTCTGGGTCATTGGTACAGTATTAAAATATTAAAATTGGGAGAAAAAAACTAAAAAAACAGTCTTTTTTTCGATGACAGATGATTGTTACACAACATGGTTGCATGACTGTCACAAACACTTTTCAGTTTGTAAAGTTCATTTTTTAATTCAGTTACCTGCAGTTGATTGCAGAGAACAAGTAAATGCTGAAGAAACACGTCAAAGGAGGTAACAAGTTGAACAATGAACATTAAATAGTATATTTTTAGATGTTGTGTGTGTGTGTATGTACACAATCAGCCTTACAACTTCACATCACACATTAACATCAAAGTTATTATTCAACTGAGACACAAAGTATGTGTACTCAGTGTCTTCCTGGTTTATACAGCCAAGTGTATTGTATTCTTACGCAAAACCTTATTAACACTATTTACCAGAATAACACACAATCTTCACAAGAGAACAATATCAAGTGATTGTATCGTTAATAATGATCTTCCCCCACCCCAGCTCCCCAAAATGTCAATATTATTTTGGCTAATATTGCCCAGCACTAAACATGCATACTCAAAAACTTCTGTGTTATTAAGCTTTCATAATTGGTGATTTATCAACAAAATTGTTGACCGGAACCCATATTCAAACTTGGCCTGTATTACTAGCTGGAAAATACACATACATGTATATCTATCAACTTTGGTTGAAATAATCCAAACTGGAGTGTCAGGTGAAGAGGAGTCCAAATTTGTTCCGCATGTAGTCATTCTAAATCCTTCAAAACGCATTTTGGACCAAAGAAAAAATGTTGCTTAAATGGCCCCAGGAGAGGATGGTGGGTGGGGTGGGGGTGGGGGGATTTGTTATAGGAGTCAATTTTTTTCCCTGCATGTTCCCACATCTAAATCCTTCAAAATGCATTTTGAACCAAAGAAAAAAAAGTGCCTAATTGGCAGGGGGAGGGGGGGAGGGGAGGGGAGGGGGGGTATGGAGTTTAAAAATTAACATTCTGCATGAAGTCACTCTAAATACTTCAAAATGCATTTTGGAGCAAAGAAAAAAAAAGGCCTAATTGGAGTGGGGAGGGGGGGGGGGGGCAGGGCAATAACTTCAACAATTTTCATTGGATAATGGTGGTCATCGAACTTACCAAAGACATTGCTGCTGTAGAGACATATACTGAAAAGAATTGAAATCTGTTGACCATTGTTCAAGTTATGCCTACACAAAGTTTGGGTGTACGGACAGACTGACGGACAGAAGGACGGAGCGAGCTCTATGCTATATCCCTCCCTTGGGGGGGGGGGGGGGGGATAAAAATTAACAAAATATGTGGTAGAAGCCTCATTTGAAATTTAGAGAAACTAAGTTCAAAAATCGTTTTGAAAAAGGTTAAATTAATGCCAATATTATTTGAAACCACTGAATACAGGTTCAGTAGACTTTGCCCCAAATGAAGAACAATAACGTTGTAACACAGTGTTTGAAGAATGAAAGG